>JAMPIV010000290.1:0-53866 GCA_024509875.1 Oreohelix idahoensis | reverse complement strand
CACCCCCCCCCCCCCCCCCCCCCCCCCCCCCCCCCCCCCCCCCCCCCCCCCCCCTTCCCTCACCAACCAAATTTAATGTGTGGTAGGTTTGTTTGTTGTTACCAGTGGTGGGTGGCGTTTTTTTTTTGAGATGAGACGTAGTTAACTTAATTTTAAAACAATATTATTTACCAAAAAATTTTCCATTCCCTCTGGCCAGAGGAATTACAAAATGTGTACAATCTTTTATTATTCACTAACTGCGATGTTCCTGTGAAAAACAAACCTGTCTTAATTATTGTGTGGTTGGTCCCCAAATTAATGAACGGCTTGGTCTAGGGGAAGTAATACTTTGTACATGATTATACCCTACTTCACAAAGACAATCAACCACACTCTATTTTAACTAAGTTCAGAATCCCGGACGAGCCCCCATATATTGTCGTAATTTTTATCTGAGAGGGTGCTGATGAATATTGGTCCTTTTAGAGTGTAAAGTGATATTGAAGGCTCTGTGAGAATAAGGATTTAGGAGAATGAGGTTGTAGATTCACAAGCGCTGGGAAGGAGCAAGGACAGTCTCTTATTACGACAATATCTGTTTTCTCACAGACTACTCCTATCTCTCTTCTGCACAAACGATTGTTTGTCAGTTCCAGTCGCTCAACGCGCTCACCGATTTGGTGATTCTGTCGCTCAACGCACATGAATACAGCCTACACAGATGGAAATGTTTGGAGTTTTAGGCCAACCGACAACCAACACAAATAAATATTAATACCTTTATTATCATAAAGGACTCACACATAATTGTACATTTACAGTCAAAAATCAAAGGTTACAGAATACAAATATGATAAGGGAAGGGGGGGGGGGGGTTTGAGGAGAAATATCCCATCCACCGTTTCCCGTTTGTATTTACTAACAGACAAAACCCGGTCCCAAAGACAAGAAGGGGGGGGGGCGATCAGAGATAGGCAATTTAACCCACTGGTAAAGTTATTACTCTGAGGCAAGGGGTTACAGAAAAAAAGGGGGGGGGGGGTGTAGAGAAAAAGCTAGGGTTCTCAATTGTCTCCCTTTAAATCAACAAATTTTACGGGAGGGGGAATGAACACAGTTACCCAATCCCGCTAGGAGAGATCCCGTACAAGGAATATAATGCACCTTAGTACAAGGTCGAACTAATTAAAAGGGTAAAGAAAAGATAAATCTCCTTTCATTCAAAAAAACACACTAGGGCTGGCCATCCCCACAAACACACACGCAGACTTACCGAAAGGTGAATTCTGGCACTTCATAGGAAATACATCAAAAAACAGCACTAAACCTTGGCTTAGGTAAAAGTATTTTTCTTCCGTGTACAGCCCCAGATTTGGGGTTTGTTGAAGTTAACAAAGTGTCCCGAAATCGCTGGACGTTGAAGTTTAACGGTACTGTTTATTTATTAGATAAAGTTCCTAAAGAATGTCACAGGCACTTGGCTAGGCGTGAGGTATGGTGTGGTTCCTAAAATTGGCACAGCTGGTGGAGATAACTTCCTTTTTCCGTAATGTCACAAGTTAAGAAAACAATGAGGTAAGTTCTTCTTCGGGGGGGGGGGGGGGAAGGTAAAATCCACTGAATATACGTGACAGACAGGGTTCAGGTAGATCGGTGTTTTTTCTTCACAAATAGGGGGCAGTGAATAAAATATGTTCTGCTTCCAGTTTTCTTTAAGGACTCTATATGAACTAGTATTTTTAAAGTGTTTCTTGAATGGCTTTTTTCTCAGTTACGTTCAGAGGAGCGGGGCCCATTACAGGTCGCCACAAGTTTAGCTTTAAAAAGTTCATATGTTACTGGAGTTATCAAATTGAGTTTGGCAGAACTCTGTATATAATTAATAATTGCTGGGATGCAGGTTGAATGATCGTTCTGAATGAAAGATAATCAAAACAAGAAATGCATTACAAATCATATTATAATCTGACGCGATAAATTACAGTTAGTCTATTTACTTATTAGCGTCGTCAATTAACAAATCAGGAAAACTTCCCGTGAGTTAAAAATAATTAAAAGCACATCTATCTATACAGAACTAAACTGTATTAAAGTTATAGTTCTCTTTAACGTCTGCAAAATAAATTTACGCGTCAATTGTATTAGGAAATACTTTTAGCTGTAACATTAGTTTGCACTAGAACTTTGAAAATGGGTTTATTTAATAAGGTTAAATTTACACCACAATCCATTGAAATCAATTGAAATAACTCGACCACTGATCACTCGAAGCTAATGTATAAATTACCGTCTGCACAGAAAGAATACACTCCAATAGTCACGAAAGTAGATGAAATCCAGCAGGAATCCGACTATGCTAGTGCAACTAGGATTCTGTCAGAGCGAACGATAAAATGCAGTTTCTCGGAGTTCTCTATTTATACTACTCGAATGTAACTTGAATAGGGCGTGTTAAATTTTCGCACCTTTCTTGAACTTGAGCAAAATCCGGGGTACCTCGCCGATGTGTTAATCGTGGCGATTCCTACGTTTTCCCCGGTCTACCGATTTCCTTCCGTCTCAGGCTGCTCGCATAAGAGTGCGAAAATTTCCGGAGAAGCTAACTCTGTGAGCTGAAAGTCCCTGATTCTTTAGATCGCGGCCGCTCCACGTTGAATTCTGAAGATCAGCCTGTTCTTTGATGGTACCGCTGTTCTCGTGGAAAAGCTGCATGCCGGTAAAAGTTACAACAGATGATCAGGGGTTCTAAAGTTATGAGAGGCCAATATTCTGTTATCATCCATCGAGTCAGGGAAATTCATTTGTCAGACTTAGACGTACGTCACAATGGTATTCGGCCAAAAGATTCTGATAATTTTCCTCAGATTATGTGGAAAGAGAACAATTTTGATATTTCCCTCCCTTTTACTCTCCAGCATTCCGCACAATAGAGAAACACAGAAAGTACACAGCTCTAGTATAATGTTAATTTAGTGTTTGTGCTAAAACTGAGAGGACTTCCAGATGTTATTTAGACTAGTAAAGGCTGTTCACGCTTTATTCATTCATGTTGTTGATGTCTTTGCCTGTTCCGCCGTCTGGTATTACTATGCACTCTAGGTATGTAAATATGTCCGTCTGTTCCAGCTTCTGGTTCCTTATTGTTATGGGCTCAGAAATTAAGTATTATTAGGCTTTATATCATATTGTCCCTGTGCGGTCTCTCATCTCGTGCTTTTATCATTTTTTACCATGTGTTATACATGGTTTCCTACTTTTCTCAACGCAGAACTTGTCCTCTAAAAATTGACTGCGCCCTTTTTAAATGTTGTAACGATTTCTTCGAATTCTGACTCTATGTCACCTTGGTTAGACTTCCTTTGCTCTGTATACAGTCTTATGTAAAAATACATCACTTTCACAGCATCATCGTTACGCTTAAGTTCCCTTGAGGAGTATAAGCCTTCAGGAAAGTTCACCCCAAGTCCCCCCTGTCACGTGCCGTCCGCAGAACGTTCTTCCATGTCGTCTTTGTTCTATTAAATATCCGTCTCCACTTCTCATCTCCTTGTGTGTTTTTTGTTCTTGTTTGGTCTCCCTCCACTTCTTTATCCTAGGGATGTCATAGCAAGGCCTGCTCTGTAATACTATCAACAGGTTTCCTCTGTGTGTGACTTATCCATCCTCAGCGTCTTCTTCTCATGTTTTGTTCCACTGGGACTTGTCTGATTCATCTCATCAATTCCCACATTCGTGATCTTGTCGTACCATTTCAATAATGCTATTGTACGCATGCAACCATTTATTCCCATGTAAACCCTTTCAGATTTTCAATATGAATGAACTTATATATCCAACAATAATAACTTTACCGTGTGTTTAATTATTGTCCACGTTCCTCTTCCGTAAGTTTCTATTTAGCACTAGGAAATACTATATTGCCTCCATAGATAACGTTTTGTTGCAAAGAACATTTTTAATATATTGGGGCGTTGTTTCACTTCAGCCTCGTGTAGTTCGGGTAGAAAAAAAAGGGGGGGGGGGGGGGGAGGGGAGGTTTCTGAAGAGACAAATAAAATATAAAAATTACTGCTCCCTCAGACCCTCATGTCTTGCGAGGTGAATAATTTGAACTCTGCATGTGGCTGACAACATCATTCTTGTACAACAGGTTGCTACATAAACCATCACTACAGGCGCATGTATATGTAGGGTGCAAGCTTTCTGCAAGGTGACCAGAACAGATCTGTACTTCATAAGGGCAAAAAGGTAAACGATGTCTCTTCTGTTCTTTACTTCTGAGGTGTTCTTTCCCGCCGATGATATTACTGCGTCTATGGCAGCCTTTCTCAAACTTTTTACCCTCGTGGAACCCTTGGAATAATTTTTCAGGTCTCACGGAACTCCTGCATAAAAATTATTTTATCTTTAGCTCACGGTAATTTTAATTAATATTATTTAGGCTAATTTCCTATCTTTCGTACCTTTTTGCTCCGCAGTGAATATATGTAGTTAGGTGTTGTTTCGTAGCGCTTAGGGTTAGGATTAGAATTAGGGTTAGGATTAGGGTTAGTGTTAACCATAATACTAACCCTAAATCCTAACCCTAATCCTAACCCTAACTGCTACGAAACAACACCTAACTACATATATTCACTGCGGAGCAAAAAGGTACGAAAGATAGGAAATTACCTTATTTACAATATGAAAATTTATTGACAATTGTCAAGAATCGATGTAAGTCTGCTGATTTATTACGTCAGCCATGTCTGGTGACACCTACCTCGCTTTGCCGGAAAATCCATTGTACAGGAATAGTTCCGTATTCGAGCAATGTAAATTGCGAGCAAACACACTAGATTTAGCGCATATCTAGGCGTATATCTAAGTGAAGACTGCTTGGAATAGAATCATAGTTTTACACAATAGGGCAGAACTGGGGCGGAATCTATGGAATACTGTTTGGAATCGCTATATGGCGTTACTTTGGAGATACTGTGAAAAACTGCTACGACAGAAACACAAAACCTGCTTCTTCGCCTGACAAAATCTAGTCGGACAGAAATTATCCAGCATGCCTTCCGATGCCGAGAGGTAACGATAATAAGATGATGATAATATCCTGGACAAATAGATGTATTAGATGATACCAGGATAGTGCCAGATAAGACACTGGTCTTAAAAGAAATACCCCATTCTCTAAAAAGAGTAATGGTATATGGACATCAAAGATATAGTCAAGCTGTATAGGTTCCTAGATGAGATGGTAATGTACTATCTTAGGCTCCTATGATGCCCCTCTCCAGACTAACCTAGATTATGACTCTGCTAGGGATAATTAACTAACCAACAAGAATTATGAACCAAACTTAAATAATTCAATAAAGACTGTTGGTAGAATTTATAATTTATTTATATACAAGATCTTTCTTAGATTATTTGGAAATGAAATCACTTTGATTCCAAAAATATAAAAGGTGTCACTTTCAATTATTTACATTACATTTACAGTTCATCTTCATCTGTTAACTTGATCCTTTATGACAACTGTCTTTCCTCTGTGCGGAGCTTGAACAATATTAATATTATTATTTCACAAAGTATAAAGACTGTTATTATGTTCTTACACCACAATCTTATGTCATCATTACTCTGTTCTTTTGTAAGTAATCTATATATATATATATATATACACTGAAGTACATTAAAAACGCACCACCTGTATAATCCAGGAACAGAGTGTGAAATGTAAATATAAGTGTTTACAAGTTTACATATTTGGAATCTTTATTCATTTTCCTATGAATCCATGCTGGTCATTAATTTGAACATTTGATTGTTATGAAATTCATTGCATTCTGTGCAGGCAAGGGAGAAAACCAAAAATGCAACCAATAAAAAAATTCATTCACACTATCCTCAGTATCTGGTATGTCCATCGTGTGCTTTAAAACAAGCTTGGCAGCGGCTCCGCATAAAACGCACAAGTCTCTAAGGGAAATTCCGGGGAATCAAGTCCCATTCACGTGTAAGAGCAGCTTCGAGCTGTTGCAGATTAGCTGGAGAACCTTGCCTGTAGACTCTGCGTCCAAGCTCGTCCCACAGATGTTCTATAGGGGACATGTCTGGTGATAGGGCAGGCCAATCAATTGTCACAATGTTCTGTTGCTGTAGATATTGCTGCGTAATGCATGCGGTGTGCGCACGTGCGTTATCCTGCTGGAGAAGCTGCAAGTCTGGATAATTTGTGAACGCAGGAGCAACCAATGCATCCAGAACCTCATCTCGATATGTCACAGCATTAACATTTCCACGGAAGACGTGAAGAGACAAGCGATGGTGAAAACTGAATCCTCCCCAAATGTGAATACTGCCACCTCCAAATCGGTTGTGCTGACGAACACAGCAATCTGCAAAGCGCTCTCCACACCGTCGCCAAATCCGCATACGTCCATCAGCAAAGGATATGTTGAATCTGCTCTCGTCTGTGAATAGGACAGTATTCCGCTGCAGTCTAGTCCATCTGACATGTTGCTCTGCCCATTGCAGGCGCTGCTGACGATGTCTGTGAGTAAAGTTTGGCCCAACATAATGTCGTCTTGCAGTAAGGCCTGTATCTCTGAGTCGTCGTATGACTGTCATTCGAGAGACTTGCCCACGTCTACCCACTATTGCACTTGCTGTTTGACTTGCCGGGAGAGAATGATTCCTTAGGTGACTCAGCACAATATGACGATCTTCCGCAGGGGTAGTAACTCGTGGTTGGCCACTCCGAAGTCTATCCCGGGCACTGCCAGTGGTTCCGTAACGTTCATTGAGACGTACAATAGTGCTGTGGTGGCAATTCACTCTTCTGGCAATGGCCCGCGAGCTCATTCCGGTCTCCAACATACCAATGGCTCGTTGGCGGTCGTTTTCAGATAGTCGTGGCATTTCAAGCACATGTACTAGGTGTTTTGTCTCAACGGCCTTTTTATACCAAGTATACTGCCTCAACGCGTACACATTTTCAGGGTCATAGCTGTTGGGAATCGTGTTGCACGTGTAACTTTCATTGTTTTAATGAAGTCTGTACACAAACCTGTGGGTTCAATCATGCACTTTCCATTCCAGCAGCCATTCGCCCTCTATCTCATGGCAAACACGGGGAAAATCCATTCCCACACTTTTTTTTCCCAGCTTCTCGGCATCAGTATATATAATAGTGGTGCGTTTTTATTGTGCTTCAGGATATATATATATATATATATATATATATATTGTGTAATGCTGCTCAAGGGATTGTGGAACACTGTATTGGAACACTGAATATCATAACGTAAATTTGCATCATTCGTGACGTAATTTCTAAAATATTTTTCGAATTCACTGCACAGCGACTTTATAAACACCCTATATATATATATATTGTAAAGTGCAATCTTTACTATCTTGCAATATAATACATTTATATACTTATTATGTTCGCAAATATTTTGTAAACAAAGTATTTCCTTTTTTAAGTGCTTAAGGAGAAGTCATTTTTGAGTTACTTTCCTTGAAAGGAGTTCCGTCATCTTCGATCGGACTCCGCGGACGAATTTAGGCCTACTGCGATTTATTCTTTGGCTGGGTAGGAATAGATTGTTCTTGCTTCAGTATATCTATGGCCTGAATTTATACGTAGTGTTTGTATGAGTAGGACGAGTCTGTCTTATATATGGATATCTTTACATTTCTAAGTCGAACTATATTGGTTGTCGCTAGAAAAGGTCAAAGGCTATGCAGCGGAAGTATCGCTAGCAAGGGGTGTGATTCATGGCTGTCATCCTGTCGGGATGTCGAATTTTGTTGTAGCCGGCCTATCGCCGAAAAAGTGATCTATAAGTAAATGGGGAAAAGTGATAGTCATTTAGACATGTTGTATGTACTTTACCCCAGTGTTTATTCTCTTTTGCCAAGGAATGGCAAAGTTATATTTCGCATAGAAAGGTAAAACCACAATTTATTATGAACTTGGGCTTCGCCATCGTTGTCGATAAGCAGATGCACAGTGGTACTTTTGAAAAGAATATTTATTCAAAGGAAGATGACATTCCTATGTATCAGCACTAGATTATATGATATTATTCAATTACCTCTATGATAGAAGCTATGAAGAAATGAGGACATTTAACGAATGACCAATTTTGGTCTGTATCCAATAGTGAGTGAAGCTCACGAGAGAAGCACAGCCATGTTGAAATCCATATACTTTGTATTTATCGAGTGAGAAAAAGGGATGCCTGTACTATCGCTCGATGAACCAAGAGATCACTGCTACATGTGAGAACCCATGTCTGGGATTCCTATATCTTTATGGAAAATATATATATTGAACTTTACGTGAAGGGATATTCGCTAGACGAGGTTAGGTCTAGGAGCCTTCCTATATATTGGTTATGGTCTGACGTGCCCAGTCAGTAAAGCCAGATGATTTACATGATGGAACTCTGAATGCTTATTTACGAATGCTCCATTATGATATTTGCCAAGCATGAATGCTAACTTAAGATGATATTCCTGTGATCAACATTATGCTGTCTATGTCGACATTTGTTCCTGTAACCATACACGTCCTGTCCAAGTGTGCGTCTCATTAAATGTTATAAAAAGACCACCGTAGTTCCAGTACTTCTTGAATTCGAACAGTGTGAGTATGAGTGATGTACTACCAACCTGTCAACTCTATCGAATCATTCTACCATTCGCGTTCTGACATTCAGATACACACTCATTGTCTACACTCACATTCTTGTCGGAGCCTCATCACGTTCCAGGACAAGATGACCTGTATGACCAAAACTGTGCTGGGTTTAATGAGTTGACAATCGTTACACTTTACTACACCAGTCCCAACATCTACATTTATCAACTGGTGGACATTCACGTCATTTAACAAATAAAGCGTGATTTAATAACTACTGGCCAGTATGAGTTTAACAACTGGTATGCCAGCTTCCTGGGTCAACCTGCACAGTGACCATATTGAGAAGTAAACTACTGAGACCAGACGTTCCTTGGGGTCTGTTACGACACACAAATACATCAACAGTACAACTCTACAGTGATGTCAGCGTGACCTGTCCTGTCGAGAGTATGCAGTAACTAGGTCAGCGTTTGTTGACATTTGGTTCGTTGGACATTTGCCATACAACTGACAGTGTTACACAGCAAGCTTGGTTGAAACATAGAACATTACACATCAGGACTGGAGAATATTTGACAGTGTTTGCGAAAGGAAATGTTATTGAACTGAGAAGTCCTACATCGATTGTTATCATTCACATCAACGATGGAGCTTCTATTTCTGTGTTGAATTTAAAATAATTAGACCAGAAGTATTTGTTTAATAAAGTACCACAGTACTGTACTATTAGGCAGTGTAACTGAGCCTTCTTTCCAACACATTCTTTCTGCAACACTCTATTTACATCATATTGCCATACTATTTATGCATTTATGTATTTATGTTTAAATATTTATATGTGATATTTGTTTGTATCCAGCGGGTTGTTGTTTTGGTTGGGCGGTGTCACACAACAGAGTATCCCACGTAATAGAGGGTCTGATGTGTGCGTTTCTATAGGTGCAATTTTCTTGATTGAAAATTTGCTGCGACAGCTGTTGCTATTAGTGTTAGCTGTGAAGACTGTACTCATTGTTGTTTTTGTAATATTCCTCTGTTCTTTAGTTTGTTTTGATTTGTTTGTAATTTGTTGGTCTACCCTATTCTATCTTTCAGTTCTATTCTCAATTTATATTTATATACTGTGGCGTTATTTGTATTTGTTATCCTCTTGCGGTTTATCTTTTATTGTTTTTCCCATTTGATTTATTTCATTTCCGCAAATGTTTTCATGTTCTTCTGTATAACTGTTTTGTTTTGTGCCTGATCGACATACACTATTTAAAATATAGTTGATCATATAAATTGATGTACAAGAATCAACTGATAGTTAATTGCTATTACTAAAGGTACACAGTTGATGATATAAAACACTATTTCTGGTGCACTGCACTTATATTATAGAGTGAACCAGCAACTTATAGCTGTTATTATATAAGGATTTATACAAGACCTTTGTAAGGCTTGTTTCCCACAGTGATTGGGATAGTTAAGTACTATTTTCCACAGGTTACAAAGTTATCATACAAGGTCTTTGATTAAGACTAAGAAAGTGAATTTATTTACTTTTGCAAATTACTGATCTTATTAGACAAGATGTCTACATTAGATTATTTTATCACACAAGGCAAGGCTCTTGATAAGACTGGTCAGCAATTAGAAGAATGGGCAGTTGCTCAATATGACAAAGCATTAGCTGCTGAAGAAAGAAAAGCATTGATTGAGGAGAAAAGATTAGAAGCTGAGGAAAAAAAATTACAAAGAGAGTATGAACAAAAGAAATTGCAGATACAGACTGATGAAAAAAGATTCCAGATGGAAATGGAAAAAGAGAAAAGAAAAGATGAGGCTGCTGCAGAAGAGAAAAAATTACAAGCTGCTGCAGAAGAGAAAAAATTACAAGCTGCTGTAGAAGAGAAAAAATTACAAGCTGCTGCTGAAGAGAAAAAATTACAAGCTGCTGCAGAAGAGAAAAAATTACAAGCTGCTGCAGAAGAGAAAAAATTACAAGCTGCTGTAGAAGAGAAAAAATTACAAGCTGCTGCAGAAGAGAAAAGATTACAAAGAGAAGCTGAAGCTCAAGAGAAAAAAGCAATAAGAGAACATGAACACAAAAAAGAACTTTTAGCATTTGAGTTAGAAAAGTTAAAGTTAACAAACATAAGTAATCAAGCATCTGGTGGTAATGGTAAACCCTTTACTTACAAGGTCAAGGTACCAGCGTTCAACCCTTCCAGTGATGACATAACATTCTGGCTAAATAGATTTGAACGCTCGTGTCGAGCCCATAATGTGGACAAATCACAATATGCTAACCAGTTATCAGAAAATCTGAAAGGTGATTCTCTGACTAGTTTAAGTTTGGTTGAAGAGGCTGACAAAGATAACTATGATGTTATTAGGGCAGCCTTATTAAAGAAGTATCAGTTGTCTGAAGAGGGTTATCGGAAGTTGTTTAAGACAATGGTGCCTGAGGCAGGTGTAGAATTCTCAGAATTCATTGCAAGGACACGTCTTACATTTGATCGTTGGATTGAGCTATCCAAAACAGAAAAGACTTATGAAGCCCTTATGGACTTGATACTCAGAGACAAGATTATGTCAAGTATAAATAAACCTTTCCTCGAATTCTTACATGAGCGTAAACCTAAGTCTCTAAAAGAAATGGAACAGTATTGTACCCAATACGTCACTGCACATCCGGACGTAGCTATTAGCAACAGTAAGGTTAAAGAAGGTATGCCAGTTGCTTCTGCAACACCATACAACCCTAATCACTCTCACAAATTCCAAGGACCTCAAAATAGGTTTAATAAAAAAGGTAACTATTACAGTTATCAGAACCAAGGTAACCAATCATTTCAGGGTTCTTCTTCGAATACCTGGAGAAGAGCTGACAGCCCTCGATTCAGGGGTGGTCATAATTACAGGAACTTTCGCAAAGGAAGTCATTCTAGAAACTATCCAAGTTTTCCTTCATGGAGACAACAAGATCATAATTACCGAGATACTCATTATAATGAATATGATGATAGTAACCAAAGGAGCTATGATTCAAACCCGAGTAGGGGTTATAATAGTGGAAACAATGATAAGTACAGAGGCAATAATAACAGAGGTAGAGCACAATTCAAAAAACATAAAGCTCATTACCAGGCGAACTCTGCACAGCAAGAGTCCCACGAAGCCTATAAACAAAGTAAAGATAATGATGACTCTAATAATATGGCATGTGCCGCTTTTGATTTTGGGAGAGCATCTCAGTGCCCCCAATGCAAAACATTATTTGAGCCAACCACAGTGTCTACTTTAAGCTGTGGCCATCCTCTTCCCGCTCTTCCTGCGTCAATCGCGCATGATGGGAGAGGTTCTCTTGTCTTACACAAAGGTTTAGTAAATGACAATCCAGTCTCAGTACTTTTTGATTCTGGATGCACAACTATTGGGGTTAGGCAGTCACTCATAGATCCTTCTCATTCTACAGGCAAAGTAGTCAAATGCGTAACATTTGGCGGCACCATAGAGAAATACTCTACCGCTATCATTAGGATTGCTACTCCTTTCTTCACAGGAGATGTACACGCATGTCTTTTGCCGAATCCGATCGCTGATCTTATCATCGGTCGCATTCACGGAGTCAAAGAATGCACTCCGGAGCAAATTTCCGTTTGGGAAAATCAAAATATGCAATCTGCTAATGCGGTAGTCACTAGAGCTCAAGCTCTCAATATGCCTGAAACTTCATCTGTTGAAGATAATGAAGTGCATAACCAAGATGATCCCTTGGTAATTTCTCGTGACTCGTTTATAAAACAACAAGAAGAAGATCCGACTCTTAAGAAATTCTTCACTCTTGTAACGAAAGGTGATCCGAATAAAGATTCAAATTGTAAATCTTGGATTACAATGAAGAATGGCGTACTTGTACGTATGGTGCAAGACTCCACTAAGTCAAGTCATTCTCAGATTCTTGTACCCAGAATTTGAGAGTTAAGATCTTACAACATGCACACGACTCTCAGTGTGCTGGTCACATGGGTTTTTCCCGTACAAAGTCAAGAGTTCTTGCGGCTTTCTTTTGGCCTTTTGTGAACAAGGACATACGGATCTATTGTCGATCCTGTAAAGTATGTCAAGAAGTCAAATCCAAAGGTCCTCGTCATGCTGCGCCTATTCAGGCTGCAGATATTCCTATTCGTCCATTCCAGAAAATGGCGATAGACATCATTGGTCCATTCAAGATCAAATCTGCTAGAGGACATCAGTTTATCTTAACGTGTGTAGACATGTGCACACGTTGGCCAGAGGCTATCCCTCTAAAGAGCATTACTACCGCTGACATTGCAGATGCTCTTTGGCTTATATTTTCTCGTCTGGGATTCCCCGGAGAAATATTATCAGATCATGGCACCCAACTGATATCGGATACCATGTCTCAAGTAATGTCTACTCTACAGATAGAGAGATCTTTGAGTAGCATCTATCATCCTATGTCCAATGGGATGGTCGAGCGACTAAATAGAACACTTAAGAACTTATTAGGGAAGATAACTGAGGATCATCCTCAAGATTGGGATAGGGTTTTACCCGCGGCCCTCTTCGCGTACAGAGAGGTCCCCAATGAACATACAGGGTTTTCTCCCTTTGAACTTGTCTTTGGCGCGCGACCGCGCGGCCCAATGTCTTTGCTGCATGATCTTATAACAGCTGACAATATTGACGATGACACAAAATCTTCTTACGAGTATGTCATCGCGCTGAGACAGAAGATTATCGAAGCATGCAAATTGGCAACGTCCTCTTCTGAATTTGCTAAGCAGAAGGCAAGACAATTTGCTAATAAGAAGAGAACTTTACGACAACTTTGTCCTGGTGACAAAGCATTTGTTTTGCTACCTTGTCGTGAAAATAGACTCCTTATTAGTTGGAAAGGTCCGTACGATATAATATCGAAAATTTCAGATGTTGACTACATCGTCGATATCAACGGGAAGCATAAAACCTTCCACATCAATATGCTTACGGAGTTCCATGAACGTCCTGACTATCTACAGCCTATTTTCCAGGCAACGGACGATTCTCATGTCAAACATGGTCATTACTCATCACTGTCTGTAATACAGGATGAGGAAACAAGTTTTTCGGATGTTAATCTTCCGCTTCCAATGATCCCACTTCATTCTAGTGAATCATGGAAAGACGTTACTGTTTCTCCTGATTTGTCTCTAGGAGAACAGCGACAAGTTTCGTCTATGTTACAAACATTTCAGGATGTCCTCACTGACATCCCTGGACAAACTCATGTCATTGAGCATGACATTGTTCTAACTGAACATACTCCAATTAGGGTTAGACCTTATCCTATCCCTATACATTTCCAAACACAGGTTGAAAAGGAGTTGGATGAAATGATAGATTTACAAATAATCGAACCATCCACTTCTGCATATTCTTCGCCGATGGTTATTGTTCGAAAAAAGACAATAACATACGTCTTTGCGTTGACTATCGCAAATTGAATCAAGTTACGAAGTTCGATGCTGAACCTATGCCTTTACTAGAAGAGCTACTTACTCGTCTTTCTAAATCGCATTTTTTCACTAAACTTGATTTGTCTAAAGGATATTGGCAAGTTCCATTATCCGAACGCGCCAAACCTCTTACCGCTTTCTCTACTCCCAGAGGCCTTTTCCAATGGAATTTTATGCCTTTCGGCCTTATGAACGCACCAGCTACATTTGTACGCATGATGCGTCGAATCCTATCGTATCGGTCAGATGTCATTGCTTATCTAGACGACATCTGTCTTTTCAGCGATACTTGGGAAGATCACTATTCAGGGTTAGTTGAATTATTATCAACTCTGCGTGAGTATAACCTGACAGCAAAACCATCCAAAGCTTGTATTGGCTTTAGCGAAATTGCTTTCTTAGGCCATCGAGTAGGTCACGGTTTCTTGAAGACAGAAGACCATAATATCACTAAGATACTTAACATCTCTATCCCTAGGACTAAAAAGCAAGTGCGAAGTCTTTTAGGTCTCATACAATTTTATGGACGTTTCATTCCGAATCTGTCCTCTATCATGGCACCTCTCTCTACACTATTAAAGAAAGGGTCGCCTAACATGGTTCACTGGTCTCATGAATGCCAATCTTCACTAGAGAAGATCAAAACTATGTTTTCATCACCACCTATTTTAGTGTTACCTACAACAGATAAGACATTTGTTCTTCGTAGTGACGCTTCATCCACTGGGATTGGAGCGGCACTAATGCAAGAGTACTCTGGAACTCTGCATCCTGTAATGTATATATCCAGAAAACTTAATGCTGCAGAAAGGAATTACTCGGTTTTAGACCGTGAATTATTGGCAATGGTTTGGTCAATTCTCAAACTCCAAAGATTCCTTCTGGGCGCGCATTTCGTAGTGGAAACTGACCAAAAAGCTCTTACGGCTATCCAAAGTAAGAACTTGAAGAGCTCGAGATCAACTCGATACGCAATCGCTCTTCAACCTTTTCATTTCTCGGTACGAGCTATCCGTGGTTCAGAAAATGTGATGGCGGACATTCTGTCCAGATGCCCACATGATGCCACTTAACTGTTAAATATTGGATTTTTTTAATATGTATAACTTTACAACAGTTATTTTTTTGTTTCTTTACTAAGATACACATTTGTAATTTAATAATAGAATGATGGTATCGCTACTTAGCGGTTTATTGATGTTTATTCACCGCTGTTCTTTGATGATTGTTTCTTCATAAATCATAAATTTAAGATTATAGTGTGAATTTTTGGTATGCATTGTATAATTACCAGAATTGTATTATACGTACATCACACCTTCCTGGAAACATTTATTCGTAGAGAAACAATTTCTCTCAGATTTTGAGATATATTCTCACCGGTCATATTAGGAATTATAGTTATTCCTGATATTTTCATCTGCGCAGTATTCTTGCGTTGTGAGCCTATTCTACGTTGCTCCTAGATGTATTTAAAAAAAAAAATTTTATTTTTTTTTTCCCGGGAGGTGTGGTAAGACTGTAAAGTGCAATCTTTACTATCTTGCAATATAATACATTTATATACTTATTATGTTCGCAAATATTTTGTAAACAAAGTATTTCCTTTTTTAAGTGCTTAAGGAGAAGTCATTTTTGAGTTACTTTCCTTGAAAGGAGTTCCGTCATCTTCGATCGGACTCCGCGGACGAATTTAGGCCTACTGCGATTTATTCTTTGGCTGGGTAGGAATAGATTGTTCTTGCTTCAGTATATCTATGGCCTGAATTTATACGTAGTGTTTGTATGAGTAGGACGAGTCTGTCTTATATATGGATATCTTTACATTTCTAAGTCGAACTATATTGGTTGTCGCTAGAAAAGGTCAAAGGCTATGCAGCGGAAGTATCGCTAGCAAGGGGTGTGATTCATGGCTGTCATCCTGTCGGGATGTCGAATTTTGTTGTAGCCGGCCTATCGCCGAAAAAGTGATCTATAAGTAAATGGGGAAAAGTGATAGTCATTTAGACATGTTGTATGTACTTTACCCCAGTGTTTATTCTCTTTTGCCAAGGAATGGCAAAGTTATATTTCGCATAGAAAGGTAAAACCACAATTTATTATGAACTTGGGCTTCGCCATCGTTGTCGATAAGCAGATGCACAGTGGTACTTTTGAAAAGAATATTTATTCAAAGGAAGATGACATTCCTATGTATCAGCACTAGATTATATGATATTATTCAATTACCTCTATGATAGAAGCTATGAAGAAATGAGGACATTTAACGAATGACCAATTTTGGTCTGTATCCAATAGTGAGTGAAGCTCACGAGAGAAGCACAGCCATGTTGAAATCCATATACTTTGTATTTATCGAGTGAGAAAAAGGGATGCCTGTACTATCGCTCGATGAACCAAGAGATCACTGCTACATGTGAGAACCCATGTCTGGGATTCCTATATATCTTTATGGAAAATATATATATTGAACTTTACGTGAAGGGATATTCGCTAGACGAGGTTAGGTCTAGGAGCCTTCCTATATATTGGTTATGGTCTGACGTGCCCAGTCAGTAAAGCCAGATGATTTACATGATGGAACTCTGAATGCTTATTTACGAATGCTCCATTATGATATTTGCCAAGCATGAATGCTAACTTAAGATGATATTCCTGTGATCAACATTATGCTGTCTATGTCGACATTTGTTCCTGTAACCATACACGTCCTGTCCAAGTGTGCGTCTCATTAAATGTTATAAAAAGACCACCGTAGTTCCAGTACTTCTTGAATTCGAACAGTGTGAGTATGAGTGATGTACTACCAACCTGTCAACTCTATCGAATCATTCTACCATTCGCGTTCTGACATTCAGATACACACTCATTGTCTACACTCACATTCTTGTCGGAGCCTCATCACGTTCCAGGACAAGATGACCTGTATGACCAAAACTGTGCTGGGTTTAATGAGTTGACAATCGTTACACTTTACTACACCAGTCCCAACATCTACATTTATCAACTGGTGGACATTCACGTCATTTAACAAATAAAGCGTGATTTAATAACTACTGGCCAGTATGAGTTTAACATATATATATATATATATATATATATATATATATATATATATATATATATATATATATATATATATATATATATATATATATATATATATATATATATATATATATATATATATGTTCCATGTACTTGGACTTTATATTCTTTAAGCTTTAATTTCTTGGATGTGGTACTTTTATTTTATAAAGTCAAATAGCCCCAAACAAGGCAACTTATCTGTATTAAGTCTTCTAGGCCTGTTCCAGAACTGTACTGAAAAAAATCCCACTGCTGCGGTTCTTTCAATATTAAAAGTGACACTGTTAAAGACCCTCTGACATCTCACAAGGGCTTAAACAACATGAGCTGGCTCCAGCTGATTTAGGCTCGATATAATTAGTACCTCTTCAAGGCAGGATTTTACCTGAAATATAATAAGTACATATCCTATGAAGTATCGTTAACTATCTCCTTATCTAGTCAGGAGGTAGGATAAGACAATTCAGATAAGATGTTGTTACACATGAGAATCATAGTAAGTCAAAGATAACATAATTTATTCAATTAATAACATACTATAATAGTAACATTCTGGTTACAGTTTTTCCATGATTTGCTTCCTTAAAATCAGCTAGGCCTTGTGGAAAATGATAAGATACAACTCAATTTACTCAGTAAAACAACTTCTATCATTCTGTCCATCTTCCCAATATGTTGGTTCATTTCAGCAAGCTTAACATCTTCAAAATCATTGGAGAACAAGCTGAATACATTCGAGAACAAATGTCTTAGAAAACTCATGAACATCAGTTGGAAAGAATTCAAGACTAATCGACAAATAAGAGAAGACTCTAGGCAGAAATATGTCTCCAACTATATAAGGAAAAGACGATGGTCATATATCGGTCATGTCCTACGAATGCAAAACAACAGAATACCATTGCAGGCACTCACTTGGGTTCCTGAGGGTAAGAGGAAAAAAGGAAGACCAAAAGAAACACTCAGAAGAACAATAATAAGAGAAGGAAGAACGTTGGGATTAAACAATGTGCAAGAGCTAAGAGGAGTGGCGTCACAGCGTACAACCTGGAGAGCACTGGTTTCTGCCTTATGCGCCGTGTTTGGTGCTTAAAGAATTTATTATTATTAACATCTTCAAAATACTTTCCTAAACTATCATCACAATCAACTCGTCCATCTGCTTTCATTTGACAATTTAATTTAGGTAACACAGGCTTGAATTCCTTCACAGTGATTCTACACACATTTATCCACTTCTTTAAGGCACATATCATTAATATAATTATATATACATATGTAATAACATTCTCTCTTACCCTCAATCACATGCAGACCAGCTTGTAATGGTCATACAGATTAGTTTCCACCTGCAGATGGCAATGGAGTCTGGTAGTAGACGTTTGCTCGTGTCTTTTAATTTAAATTTTGCGGCAAGTGTTTGGCTAACGATCCTTCCGCTGTATATACTCAGTTGTCTCCCGTACTAGAAAACATGTAGGCCAAAGTATGATGTGGTATCTACAAAATGTCAACAGTAGGCTTTCTGTGCTAGTGTAAAAAATCCGAAATCGTTCTAGTTTCTTTATTTCTGAACCGATTTCCTTCATCTAAAGCTTATATTATTCTCAGGACTAAGCTCTATCTATTGAGATATCTATCCTTTTCCTAGGTTAATCCGACTTTTCACTGGAGCAGCCTAAACAGGGATAAGCACAAGATGGTTCATGCTCCGCTGTCTTAAAAACACAATAATATCGGCTCTACACCACATCCAGTGAAATAATAGGTCTCTGCCTAAAGCTAATGATCCCTATTATCGAATTGGGTCCTTCTTTAACTAGGTACTCCATGATTATTTGCACACTGTATAACCGACAGCTTGAACGAAACCGCCTCCGAAAAGGAGACAATTTTTCTAACTAGAAGACTGCCATTGTGCGCAAGCAACTTCTAAACTGTTCCAGTCGGCTTAGTGATTGTGAATCTGAGGTTATGTTTATACATTAAAGATACAATAGTTTTGAAAGTTAATGTACGATTGCAAAATGATGTATATTTCGTGCTTGATTTTTCATGTCGATATTTTTTATTTGATGTGTATTTTAGGCCTGACTCTTCGTGTCTAAATTCTTGCTTATGCCCGTATGAAGCTTGGTTCACTACAAATATAACCACAATCTTATACAACATAGATGTAAGCTAGAGTCCTTGTTTGGACTGGCATTGACTAGTAAATAAAGCTATCAGCCCTTTTCAGAGTTTGCTTTTAATGCTGAGCACAAAAAGTTCGCCTTTCTGTATTCACTGGGCACATTTTGCCGATATAGTTAATGCATTAATAATGTATTATATCAGGTACGACATACTCACCCTGACGGACTCCATGACGTTGTATTGTAAACACGACAACGACGTACTCCCCTTAATGGACAATATGACCATCTGATGGTGAGTCATAATATAACAGTTCTGATTACAGTAGTTAATCTTTAGATGAGGTGGATTCTTCACTGAACAAGTACCACACAATGGGTTTGTTTTGTTTCAGTTTTCGATCTGTGAGTGCACCACGTGATAACACCTGTCCTCAGCCTTGTGTCTTACGACCAGGAGTCGTAACCAATTCAATCCGTGGACCACCACCGCTACCTGGCCTCAGCATTGTGTCTTTAGACCAGGAGCCATATTCACCTCAAACTGTGTACATAACTCGAGAACTAGTGCACCATCTGGCTTCAGCATTGTCTATTCAAAGACCAGGAGCCTATCCACGAGTTAAGTGCATCTCACGAAGAAAATACCACCAAACCAAATATTAACAAACTGTAGATGATGGAACAGGCTAGTATTGACATTGACTCACGTTACTAAATTCTCTTGTGCAATTTTGTTATGTATGATATATATATATATATATATATATATATATATATATATATATATATATATATATATATATAGATATATATATATATATATATATATATATATATATATATATATATATATATATGTGTGTGTGTGTGTGTGATGGAGCCGTAAAGACACCCCAGCCTCTCCCTTCATGTTCATGGCATATTTATCGCCCGTATATCTTCGATGTGCGCGCTTTATTTTGTTCTTTAATGTAAGAGTAATTAAGTGTATTTCACGATTATTGATTATTCTACTGTATATCTTTGGTGGGTTACTTTAAAGTGAGAATAGTCATTTAGATTTCTGGTGAGATTAGAGCCACTCCTTTGTGCGTAAAGCACATTTGGGACATAAACGTTCCTGTTTGCTCCTTCCGGAGCAGGGCGACACCAGTGCGGCTGAATCCAATAGAAGCCTGCATGAAGCATTTATATGCTATGGCAGTGGTTTGTTGCTGTAACAATGTGTTTTATATGATGAGTTCTCAATCTCATCAGGGGGTCATTTACGACACGCTTGTGGCCAGGCGCACCAGTCGCCACTGCCACAGAGAGTTTTATGATCATTAAATTTTCTATTTTCCTTTCTTTCTTTACCCGTGTCCTCTACCTTATTATCTCTCTTTTATCCTTTTTCGCATTCGTACGTTTGCGACTATAATCATTACTATTTTCCCATTCTAACGTTCGCCAGTGTCTGTTCTCATTTAGAAACGCACTAGTGATGTTATTACGTAGATGCCAGGCTCGGGAGGTTATTGCGTTGTAGACGAAACTGTGAATATACGCTTTGGCCAGACCTATAGGCGACATTCTGTCTGCATTTTCACCTGCCACAACGAGTTGCATCGGCTGAGTGCTCAGGTGAGGCGCGATAACCGACATCTCCTCGGCGCAGTTTGAGACATTTGTCTGGAAATCCCAGCTGACAAGGCACTCACTGTTGGCCCTGGTCAGCGTGAGGTGTGAAAACGCACGAGTGTCAGTTCATGGTAGTCCTCTAGTTTATGTAAGGTGTTTAAGAATGAGAAGAGGAGATTATTTCGTTTTGCGAAATAAGTTGGGACCCCTTTGTCCTGGTTTAAGATATTTACAGGAGTTTGAAACTAGATTTTCATTCATTCTCTAAATTCGCAGTAGACAGGTTGTTCGTGAATAGAATAAGCTGTATAGCGAAGCCCTAGTTTGTTCGGAAATTTACCTATATATATATATAGAATTTGTGAGTGATTAAGTGATAATCGCTTATTTCATATTTCACTAGTTAGATTTGGTGCAGAGTGCTTCATTTATATAGTCTGTATTATTTTATAGTGACGAGTTACAGTGGAAAACAGAAATTATAATTTCTAGCTTAAACTCAGTCGGCTTTTAAGAAATTTAATTTTACTGCTAAATAATCAGACGAGAGAATATACTTTAAAACTAACTTATAAATGCTAGATGCCTCATGAGTGTTGACGGAATACGTATGTATTCCTAATTCATGATGATGGATTTTATATATATATCACTTATTTCACGGGAAGTTTAAACGTCAAGTCAAGCTTTATGCTTGCAGTTCAAAACGTAAGTTATATTGAGTACATAATATGTAAACTATTTCATATGTGTTTTTCTTTATTCAGTGAATACTGGGGTAACCCAAATTTTGCCGGCGTTTAGTACAGAGACATACCTGTGAGAAACATAAACATTTTATATCTTTAACCACGTGGGTTTTTCAAGCACCACCTTTCTGACAGTGCGTGTGCCTTCAGAGATAGACAGAATACCAATCCCACTAACAGGGTTTTTTTTTAAAGAATAAATGTTTATACTGGGCCTTTGAGGCAGATCATATTCTCCTCGAACTATGTGTTGAGGCTACTTTGTGGCGAGAAAAATTACAGAAATCTAAAACATTAACTTTCCGACATTGTTGACAAAGTGTGTGGTGAACCTGGATTATCTGTTGAGAGAAGTTGTCCACCGTGATCTCCCTAATTAAGGGAAACCTCGTGTTCTGACACTGTGTGCCAGTTTAAGCCTAATTCTTACCTCGTGAGTCAAGTGACACTAACTTTAGTCTGAAATAACTATCGCATGAAGCAGACGCTCCCCGGATCCATTTTGATGAAACCAACAAACAAATCTGCAGAGCTGGGATCCGCTTCATTAAACGACAGAAACAGATAAAAAGTGTGTGAGTGTCCCGAAGGTTGCACCAGACGGCGAACAACAGCACGAGTTTAGGTAAGGTTGTGTGAGTCAGGGCCCTGATGAAAGAACCGAGTGAAAGTAGACTGAAGGATGTTCTTTGTTTGAGTCACCCACGTTGTAACTTTCTTTATGCAAGTTATTGCTAACTATATTTTCCCTTAGAATAAAGCCGAGTATCAAGTCTGTCCATACCTTAAAAGGGGGAAACCATAGACTCAATCATATGTATCTGTAACTCTTTGTGGTTATCACTTTCTTCTAACGGGACTGTGAGCTATATATAAAGGGGAAGGACCATACAAACTGGTCTATCACTATTGTAGCATTCCTTGATTTTTATGACTATGTGTATATGCTTTTGATGTATTTTATATGTTGTGATGAAAGTTTACTATGATAATTAAACTATACCTACACTTATTCCAGTGTGGTGTTCAGTTCATTCCCATAATATCTATATAATCATTGTTATAGTTTTCCCCACGTCTGTGTGTCTAACTGTCGTCACTTGTATGTGCGGGCACGTGAGTGGATAGAGATATATTAATATATACATAATTTTTTATAGACTGTCTGACTCCTCTGGATCTGTTGTAGAAGATAGGCTGAAAGAGAGAGAGAGAGATTCTCGATTTCCGGGACAGCATCTATAAATTTCTACCATCTCACTCGTGGAAATCTATTTCCATTTACACCTCTCACTGTGACTATCACTTATTCTAATCTATTCAGAAGGGACCAACCCACGTCTTAATCCCCCTATCAAAATTCTACGACAGTCACTTACGACATGTTCAGAGTGCAGTGACGAATATTGAGATGGATCAGTTGCGAGGTGGTGGCTTATTCTCATTATTGAGAGTATTTGTTGTACATATAGTTGAATATTATTTATGTCCATTTTATGATTATTTAATTATTGTTATGTGAAGAATGGTTTGTGAGAGCACGTGGGCTCACTTGAAGATATATATTTCTCTTCTCCGCTCCTGAGGGAGCATGGGGCCACCAGTGTGGTTTGCCTCAGCTTGAAGTATTCATATGCTCGTGCAGTAGTGGCTTCGGTAGCAATCTGTGTTTCATGGTGAGATTGCCAGCCTCATGCACAACACCATACTAGTCTCATTGGACGACATGCATGAGTGTGTGTGTGTGATAGCTGAGTGTGTGCTCTTGCAGTAGTGGTTTCGGTAGCAACCGATGTTACACGGTGAGATTGCCAGCCTCATGCACAACACCTTACTAGTCGCATTGGACGACACGCATGAGTGTGTGCGTGTGTGATAAATGAGGGTGTCAGGTGGCGTGGAAGGACTGTTTGGCAGGTGAGAGTATCGTTATTTAACTATGATTTTAACTAGCCCGTGCTTTGTTTGCGTTTCAGGATTAGCAACTGAGCACTAGCTGGGTGTTTGTTTGGTGTTTGGTTTGTTGGTTTATTTGTTTAATGTTTGCTTCAGTGTGCTCTTAATGTCACTGATAGGGTTGTAAAAATAAATACAGCCCCTGCCTTAAGAATCAGAGTTTTATTGTTGAATCGGGTCGGTCGCGAGTGTGAAAGCGAGTGATCTTATATCACAACATCATCATCATCATCTCGCCCACCCTATCACACACACACACACACACATATATATATATATATATATATATATATATATATATATATATATATATATATATATATATATATATATATATATATATGGGAGCCGCGCTAGCGTAGTGGTTACAACACCGCTCTGGCGACCGGGTGATTCAGGATCAAACCCGGGCGACGGCATTTGAGGATTTTTTGTGACAAGCATAGAACGAAATGAGTGACCACGAATATTGCAAGTAATTTAGTACACACAAAAAACCTAACCAAATACTGCCGGAGAGGAAAAGAGATCGACCCAATATTTATGTGACACAGTTGTTGCGAATTTGTCTGCCCTTAGTCTGACAGGCCTGTCTGTTTTCCTCCGATGTTATTGGCAACGCCCACCTTTTCTGTCATTTTTGTTCTTATTGCGTTTGTTCTGTCAGTCTTTATAGAACCTAGCTATAGTCCAACCCTTGTGTACCGGCATGAGGTCAAAAGATCTTTCATGTCGGCATTCAGGGAAACTCTGAGATTTCCGTGTCTCTTTTATCTTTAGCCGTCTTTCAGTTGTAGTCAGGACGCCATCGCTCGTAGGAACGAGCGAGCGTGTTCATCTTACATCATTTCTCTCTTTGTCTTACGGCAGCCAGGGAAACCTCTCCGGTACTCTGACGGCGACTTGTTTCGTCTTGAGACGATCAGATCCTCTGAACGTAGAATTTACGTCTTCTGATCTGTTAGCCCGTGCAGTCAACACCTGGCGATCTGTCGTACTATTTAATCTGTCTCTTCTTTTCTGTACCATTGTCTGTCAGGATTTCTTTGTGGCCAGTAATTGCGTACTTCAAGTTAAAAGCTGTAGTAACTACTATATTTGCGCCAGAGTTATTCCTTAACTGGTAAGAGCACTTATTTTCGTTTTAAGTTAGTATTGGGGTATTAGCGTAATGATATATATATATTCTAATCCCGGGTTATCTTAATTTAATTCATAAAGAAGAGTAATTTTTAGGAGATCTGGGAGACTGTCGTGAATTATTCTAATCCCCATATATAAATTAAAACGTAAATGCAAAGCCTAACAAATAAATTTAATAAAAGGAAAGAGAAATGGTAAGGAACAGTGCTGTCACAATGACTGTACTCGAAATCCCCCTTGTTTTCTACTTCGTCGGCAAATTGTAACGCTTTCACGTTGATAGTAAAAGCCTACTGTGTCGCGGCACGCATTCTTCAATGAAACGTGTACTGTATTTCTTGGAAAAACCTTGAGATACGCAAGCTGATCAATGACCTAGATTTAATATTTCATTCATCCCATACACAGCGTAACTAAAAGACAGATAAAGCAGGAGAGAGAGAGGGACGAATGAAGGCAGGAAGCATGCAACACTACACGCGTCGCGCGATTAATAGTAACGCAAATCCCACGTGTAAGGCCACTAGCAATAACTTTCTTTCATATAGTCAGTGAAAAAGAAACACTACTACTACAAGAGTCAGGTTTAAAAATATGAAAAATGCTTAGTAGGAAATATGAAATTCTACTGATTTACATCTAAGCTCCTGACTTTAGTATGACATAACAGTGGAAAAGGCAGGACAGGTGGCGGTTCTAAACAACGAAAAGGAATAAAGAACAAATATACGACTATCTTTGGAAAACACATGTTTTGAACGCAGCCACTTAGCTCTTTTAAATTTGTATATTTGGGTTCCTTAGGGCTTGCTGACAAAGAATATGTAAAACGTTACGCAAATAGTCTAGGAATTACCAAATTATAACCAAAATAAAATAGTGGGGGTGCCTGACAGCATGAAATCATTTCTGCTCATAAAATTTTTTTTATAACATGTTTGAAAAAACATTCATCATCATCTCAGCCCGTAACCCGTCATGGGTCGTAGGGGTGCCATGGTGGAAGCATCAGCAGACAGGGTCCTCCACTGCTCTCTATTCTCAGCAATGCGTACAAGTGTGGAAAAACCGTGTCCTGCCCATTCTTTGATGTTATCAGCCCAGGATTTTCTCTGCCTTCCTCTTCTCCGTTTACCTTCGACTGTTCCCTGAAGGATCGTTTTCGAAAGGGAGTCATGACGAGTTACATGCCCAAACCAGGCAAGCTTTCGACGTTTCACTATTGACAAAAGTGGTTCTTGGTGGCCTGCATAGGTGTTTATCTTCTCTCTAACATAGACATCTGTTTTGTGCTCTTTATAGCAAATGCGCAAAATTCTTCTATAACATTTATGCTCGACAGCCTGAATCCTTCGCTCCGTATCTGCAGTGAGTGTCCAGCCCTCACACCCATACAAGAGAATAGATAATACAAGTGATTTGTATAATTTGATCTTCACAGGAAAACTGATGTTACTTTTCCAGATCACATTCAACCTTGTCATGGCAGCTGAGGCCATCTCAAGTCTTGTCTTGATTTCTTTAATTGATCTTCCATCACTACATATAGTGGACCCGAGATATTTAAAGGTGTTAACTTCTTCTAACGTTTGCCCATTTAACGTAATGTTGGTCGGAACATGTTTCTTATGGCTATTCACCATATTCAGTATACTCCTTGGTCCATATAGCAACCAGTGGGGTGGCTCCAGAACTCATTAAAGTAATCGAGCAGAGGAGTCTTTTACTGCAGTCATCACGAAAGATAAGAGAGTGTGGCCATGGAGCTCAACATTATGTACCCCATCTTAAAATGACATTGTAAAATCAAATTACGTTACGGAAATAGCCTACCATGTTAACTCCTATTTGATTGGAGCGCAACAAATATAAGACTAAACACGATTGGTCGGGCTATAAATACTATCTTGTGTTGTCAGGGGAAACGTGAAAAGGAGTACTTTTTTGAAAAGATGTGTAGACATGGTTTGATTGGGTAGAGCTGCGAATATACTCAATTCAGAGCGTCTGTTCATTGCCACATCTTGTAATAAACCTACTAAGAAGCAGTGCGTTGAGCACCAGTGTATATTTTTTATAAAATAAAGCCTGGGACATCGGCAGATCGGAGTTGTGCTATATTCATTGCCAGTCAACGAAACTGTTTATTATTTCCATAAATTGTGGTAAGCTTGAAATATTCAATATCTTTTAATGAAAATTGAATGTAAATTGATAATTTATGTCTGTATATATGTGTAGTTCAGTAGCGAACATGATGTAAAGCCTATAGAGCTCCAGCCTGAACAGAAGGTGTCGGAGGAAAGTAAAACTGCATGGAATGGCCAAACAGTACACTGACACCTAGATTATTGACTAGACAGAAATAATGCTGGAATTGCAGAGGCGTGGTAACCATTAGGGAGGGAAATACTGGTATAAAGTATTTCAGATGAAGCTGACAGTTGGCCTAACGCTCTGAACTCAATGTTTGTAATGTATTGTGCTCAGTGTAGAAAAAGAGTATAAATTGGTTTTGAAGTAGGAGGTACAACCTTCTTGTTTCAGGGACCGTGGTCTTAAAGTTATTGAGCAGCACCTGGTCAGAGCTTTGCTGAAGCCAGAGGTGGACAGCATACTCCTTGGTCCATATAGCAACCAGTGGGGTGGCTCCAGAACTCATTAAAGTAATCGAGCAGAGGAGTCTTTTACTGCAGTCATCACGAAAGATAAGAGAGTGTGGCCATGGAGCTCAACATTATGTACCCCATCTTAAAATGACATTGTAAAATCAAATTAAGAGGGGAATTTAATTGTTTTAATACCAGGAACTGAGAACATCTCCAATACTAGTTCCAATAGAAACAAACTATTGAAGTCATGATGACAAATACCAACAGAGCTTGAACAAAACAAAACCAGTATTACCTCATATTACTACTACACAACTGACACACATAGGATACTATTAATAATATATGTCACTACAAGATTCATATTAATAAATTCTGTACATATAACTTGTAATTAAAATTGATTGTGATTCCTGGTTCCCTTTGTATTTGAATCAGGACACATATACATTCATGACAGCACTGAATACATATTGTTATTTGAAAAGTTATCAGTGACTCCTTTAAGATATCCTCTTAGAGTGTTTTATGTATGTGAGTGTCACAGTGTTGTCAAGTGTGGTGGAATAAATTAAATTGTTTATCTGTCTGTTGTTGTTATGACTTACACTTCATCATACACATACCCTAGACATATAACGTAGTCATCACACTATTCCAGAATAATTCTGACTGAGGTATACATATGTGGCAGCAAGTAAGGTTATCTATAATACACTACTCTTATTAGATATAGATACCTTCACAGCTGATCTCAGTCAGTACACTAAGTCCCCTATAAATATTTATAACATCCCACTTCACCACATATATTGGGGTCTCGCTCTCGGGATTTTGAATCTTTCCCTATTAAAAATATTGGGGGTAATTCACTTCAGGGAATAATAAGAATTAAAAGGTATCCTTGGGTGAAAATAAATAAGGTTGAGCTCACAGTGCCTGTATTGTCCTGAGTTAATTAGTCATAGATAAAATTGTTTAGTTAAATATTTTAGACATTTATCTGTTAGACAATGGCCGACCTGGCAAAATTTCGATCTGCTGCTGTACAGACTGCGAAAGAGTTAGGAATGGACGGGCAAATTATGATTTCTTATGTCACTGCTGAATGTGACAAATATATTGAACGGGAAGAAAGAAGATTAGAAAAAGAGGCTGAAAGAAAATTAGAATCTGAAAGATTGGCCGAAGATAAGAGAATAGAAGCTGAAAAAGAGATTAAGAGGTTGCAAATTGAGGCTGAGGCTAAGAAATTGGAAGCAGAAAGAGAAGACAAAAGATTAGCTGCAGAAAGGGAAGCCGAGGAAAGAAGACAGGCTGCAGAAAGAGAAGACAAGAGATTAGCTGCAGAAAGGGAAGCAGAAGATAAGAGATTACAAAGGGAACATGAGTTAAGACTAAGGGAGTTTGAGTTTCAAGGCCATGCTCCTGAAAATGGTGCCAGTCCCTTTGCCTCTGATGCCACTGCTAGCCAAGGAGCCTCAACCTCGGCTATGAATTTTCATTTAGATCATTTTGTTGAGAAAGACGATGATATAGAGAGCTATCTAAATAGGTATGAACTATTAGCTACCACATATGGGTTAGAGAGAGAAAGGTGGAGCTTAAAGTTATCTCAGGGACTTCGTGGGGCAGCTTATGAAGTTTTTGCAAAAATGAGCAGAAGTGATCAGGAAAATTATGACATGCTAAAGCAGGCTCTTTTGTTAAGATATGAAAAGAATGCAGAATTTTATAGGAAAAAATTTAGGAATGCTAAACTACTGTCAGGTGAAACCTATCACCAGTTCTCTGCAAGAATAGAGACATACTTGGAGAAATGGACTTCTCTGGGGAAAACCCAAGATCTTAAGGAAATGGTCCTTATAGAGCAATTAAGAGAGTCCATGGCTCCAGACCTGAGAAAGTTTCTCATGGAACAAGGTGCAGAGAGGCTGGGTGAGTTGCTAAATGTTGCTGAAAGGTATCAAGCAGCTCAAGCAGAGGTAACAGGTAATAAAAAGAAACAGGTGGATAACTTTAGGGCACCACAGAACTTTAATAAATTTGATCCTAGGGATCAAAACAAAGGTAAGCACCAGTTTGATAGGCCACGGTATGAAAATAAAAATAAAACCCACAATTCGATGAAAGGAAATATGATGAAAGAAAATCTTTCAACCAAGGAAAAAGGTGGTGTAAAAATTGTAAGATGAACAATCATGACACTGACCATTGTAGAAGGAAACCTCCTCATTGTGCTGCTATGACATCGGGGAAAAAGGAAAACAAGGTCAAACCTGAAGAACTACAGGAACCATACCATCCCCCAGTGTGTGAAGATGTCATCTGTAATGGTGTCACTATAAGGTGTTTATATGATACCGGTTTAGATTACGATTCCGTTGTGAGTTCTCACCTGGTGCAGGCCGATCAATACACCACAGAAACAGTGGAGATTCAAACTGCAACCAAGGATGTAGCTACCATGACACTTCCCGTCGCCCGAATAAAAGTGAAAACGCGATATGTGGAAGGAATCATAAAAGCAGCAGTGATAAATGAGCCAATCTACCCTCTGATATTGGGGTGTAGATATGTCTTCTTGGGGAATCCCAAGAGACCTGTGATATTGGCAACAGTGCAGACCAGATCACAGTCTAAAAAGGAGGAGGATAATCCAATAAATACTCATCCAGATGAGATGAGGAAGGCACAGGCTGAGGACAAAACACTCAAGCCATGTTTCAAGAAGTTGCCCAAATCTCATACACCTCCAGGCAAGGGAGAGTTTTATATGAAGAACAAACTGATATATAGGAAGGCTGGATCTGAATCCAATGGTCACGGACAGCTGGTCCTTCCCACTTCATATAGGACTAAAGTGTTGGAACTAGGGCATGCGATTCCCTTCAGTGGTCATATGGGAATCAGCGCAACAGGACAGCGAATAGCTTGTCACTATTTCTGGCCAGGAATAACTGAAGATATCAAACGATATGTAAAATCCTGTCCAGAGTGCCAACGAGTAGCACCTAAACATTGGACTGCACCAGCAACTCTGGGGGAAATGCCCATAGTGGGAACACCCTTTGAGAGAGTTGCCGTGGATCTTGTGGGACCTCTCACCCGAACCAAGAGAAGGAACAGCTACATTCTGACTCTGGTGGACACTTGTTCTATGTGGGGAGAGGCAGTAGTCCTGTCATCGATTGATTCTAAACATGTGGCAGAGGCATTGCTCACAATTTTCACAAGGTTAGGCTTTCCCAATCAAATCTTGACTGATAATGGCTCTCAGTTCAAGGGGAAACTAACTGAAGAAGTTTTCAGGATCTTCCAGGCCAAACACTTCCATTGTAGTGTGTACCATCCCCAAGGGAACGGCCAAGTGGAAAGATTTAACGGCACGTTGATGTCGATCCTGAGAAAGTTGGCACACGAAAAACCAGATACATGGGACCAGTACCTGCACGCCGCCCTCTTTGCTTATCGGGAGGTACCCCATAGTTCAACCGGTATGGCCCCGGCAACATTATTGTTTGGAAGGCCAATAAAAGGTCCACTCGAAGCTTTGTTAAGAACGTGGACTGATGAAAAGGCAGAGGAAAACATTACATCTTCATACCAATATGTGAATGAGCTGACCACTCGTTTAAAAACTGGCTGGAAACTTGCCAATGAAAATTTGAAACAAGCCAGGAAGAAACATGCTGCCTATTATAACAGGAAGGCGAAAGACAGAGATTTGGCTGTGGGAGAGAAGGTACTGCTTCTTCTCCCCGGGAGTCAAAATAAGTTACAGATTGGATGGCAAGGTCCATATACAGTTTTAGAGAAGGTGTCTAGAACAAATTATAAAATAGATAAGAAGGGGAAAGAAAAAATCTATCATGTGAATCTCCTGAAGAAATATTTGGAAAGAGAACATCAGGAAGAGACACACTTGTTGACCTTGTCCATCGCCATGGAGATGAAAAAGGAACCACTTTCATCATTTGAATATACATTACACCCCTGTGAGACAGCAGCACAGGTGAAAATCAGTACACATTTAACGAAGACTCAGAAAGAGAGAGTGCAACAGGTTCTAAATAATCATGCAGAGGTGTTAACAGACCGACCAGGGCATACAAACCTATTGGAATATGATATGAAACTGATAGACCCCACACCTGTCTGTATGAAACCATATTCGATTCCGTTTGCTAAGGAGAAAGCTTTGAAGGAAGAGATAGACTATCTGTTGAAGGAAGGAATTATTTCACACAGTAAATCTTCGTATAGTTCCGGTGTTGTACTCTTAAGGAAGCCCTCTGGAGAACATAGACTCTGTATAGATTACAGGAGACTGAATGCTATTACAGAAGGACAGGTGGATCCATTGCCGGATACAAATCAGCTGTTTGCCAGATTAAATAAAGCTAAATATTTCTCAAAAGTGGATCTGAGTAAAGGATACTATCAGATTCCAGTAAAGCCTGAGGTTAGACCATACCTAGCTTTTAGTACCTCAGAAGGACACTATGAGTTTAATAGATTGCCATTTGGATTGAAGAATGCGCCTAGTGTCTTCTCTAGAATGATGAGAAAATTATTGGACCCTCTGAATAATCCATATATAACAAATTTCATGGATGATATCCTTATAGCAACAGAAACATTTGAGGAACACATTGACTCTCTGAATATGCTGTTTAATCGACTTAGGGAAGCAAATTTAACAGCCCGACCAACCAAATGTTGCGTTGGATGTAAAGAATTGGAATTTTTGGGACACACATTTTATCAGGGAAACATGACCCCTGACCCAAAGAATTTAGAGAAACTAAAGAAAGCCCCGAGACCACAAACCAAGAAGGGCGTGAGATCCTTTGTCTCATTATGTGGTTTCTACCAGAAGTATATCAAAAACTTTAATTCCATATGTGCACCGTTAACTGACTTGACACGTAAAAGACATCCAGATCGCATTACATGGACACCACAATGTGAAATGGCTTACCAAGAATTGAAGGAAAAGCTCACAAGTAAACCTATTTTGAAATTACCTGACTTAAGTCAAGAATTCATAGTAAGGACGGATGCCAGTAATATTGGGTTAGGTGCAACTCTACTACAGAAATCAGATGCATTGGATGGGGAATTAAGCCCAGTGGCATATGCTAGCAGAAAGTTGAATAAAGCTGAAATCAACTACTCAACTAGCGAAAAAGAATGTCTTGCAGTAATATGGGCAATAAAGAAATTCAATATTTATCTGTATGGGAAGGCATTTAAGTTGCAAACGGATCACAAACCTTTATCGTTTCTAGCACAGGCTAGGCATGAGAACTCTAGGTTACTCCGATGGTCCTTGCTTTTGGCTCCATATAATTTTAGCATTGAGTATCATCATCATGTGACATATTCTTTCCAGAACGTTGTCTCCATTACAGCTGCTCTGAACGCATCACGATTCTGGGCAAGTCGACCTGCATCAGCCAAAGACAAGTTCAGACTCTCTGTGATGTCCTGGGTCCACCGTCGTCTAGGTCGACCCCTTCCCCTTTTCCCAGGGACCATGCCTTCCATCACTGTTTTTTCCAGACTATTATGTCTTTTTATATGACCGAAAAATTTCAGCTTCCTTATTGCGATGGTATTTAGGAGCCAATGTTCCTGTACGTTTAGTGAGTGCAGTACTTCTCTGTTGGTCTTTTTTTCTGTCCAGGGTATTCTCAACATCCTTCTGTAGCATTTCATTTCGAATGATGTAATCTTTTTTGCAACTGTTTTATTGAGTGTCCAAGTCTCGCAGCCGTATGTTGCTACTGGGAATATACATGCTCTGATCAGTTGTAACTTTGTTTCTTTGCTTGTGCCTTGCCATAGGTTTTTCATCTGTATTAGCTTATGTGAAGCAATTGCAAGTCTTCTTTTAATTTCTACTGCACAGTCGCCAGAGCTGTTAATGATTGATCCTAAGTATTCGAATTCATTGACACTTTCCAGTTCTTCGTCATCAATTTCAATTTCTGGTTTGGTCTTTACTTTGTCTGTTGTCAATACTTTGGTCTTCTTGGTGTTTAGGTATAGATTCTGGGCCTCGCTGTGTTTTTTGGTTGACAGAAGTAATTGTTCAAGTCCTTTTGGGTTGGTCGATAGGAGGACTGTGTCGTCAGCATATCTGATTTCCGGGATCTAGCATTGAGTATATATCTGGAAAAACAAATTTGGGAGCGGATTTTTTAAGCCGCCATCCGTGTGATGAGAATCACCGTAAACCCCAGAAATAATAATAAATTTCTCTATGTGTATATAGAATAAAGGACTGACATATAATGTCTGTTTTAAGAGGGGAGATGTCGTGAATTATTCTAATCCCCATATATAAATTAAAACGTAAATGCAAAGCCTAACAAATAAATTTAATAAAAGGAAAGAGAAATGGTAAGGAACAGTGCTGTCACAATGACCGTACTCGAAATCCCCCTTGTTTTCTACTTCGTCGGCAAATTGTAACGCTTTCACGTTGATAGTAAAAGCCTACTGTGTCGCGGCACGCTTTCTTCAATGAAACGTGTACTGTATTTCTTGGAAAAACCTTGAGATACGCAAGCTGATCAATGACCTAGATTTAATATTTCATTCATCCCATACACAGCGTAACTAAAAGACAGATAAAGCAGGAGAGAGAGAGAGAGACGAATGAAGGCAGGAAGCATGCAACACTACACGCGTCGCGCGATTAATAGTAACGCAAATCCCACGTGTAAGGCCACTAGCAATAACTTTCTTTCATATAGTCAGTGAAAAAGAAACACTACTACTACAAGAGTCAGGTTTAAAAATATGAAAAATGCTTAGTAGGAAATATGAAATTCTACTGATTTACATCTAAGCTCCTGACTTTAGTATGACATAACAGTGGAAAAGGCAGGACAGGTGGCGGTTCTAAACAACGAAAAGGAATAAAGAACAAATATACGACTATCTTTGGAAAACACATGTTTTGAACGCAGCCACTTAGCTCTTTTAAATTTGTATATTTGGGTTCCTTAGGGCTTGCTGACAAAGAATATGTAAAACGTTACGCAAATAGTCTAGGAATTACCAAATTATAACCAAAATAAAATAGTGGGGGTGCCTGACAGCATGAAATCATTTCTGCTCATAAAATTTTTTTTATAACGTGTTTGAAAAAACATTACGTTACGGAAATAGCCTACCATGTTAACTCCTATTTGATTGGAGCGCAACAAATATAAGACTAAACACGATTGGTTGGGCTATAAATACTATCTTGTGTTGTCAGGGGAAACGTGAAAATGAGTACTTTTTTGAAAAGATGTGTAGACATGGTTTGACTGGGTAGAGCTGCGAATATACTCAATTCAGAGCGTCTGTTCATTGCCACATCTTGTAATAAACCTACTAAGAAGCAGTGCGTTGAGCACCAGTGTATATTTTTTATAAAATAAAGCCTGGGACATCGGCAGATCGGAGTTGTGCTATATTCATTGCCAGTCAACGAAACTGTTTATTATTTCCATAAATTGTGGTAAGCTTGAAATATTCAATATCTTTTAATGAAAATTGAATGTAAATTGATAATTTATGTCTGTATATTTGTGTAGTTCAGTAGCGAACATGATGTAAAGCCTATAGAGCTCCAGCCTGAACAGAAGGTGTCGGAGGAAAGTAAAACTGCATGGAATGGCCAAACAGTACACTGACACCTAGATTATTGACTAGACAGAAATAATGCTGGAATTGCAGAGGCGTGGTAACCATTAGGGAGGGAAATACTGGTATAAAGTATTTCAGATGAAGCTGACAGTTGGCCTAACGCTCTGAACTCAATGTTTGTAATGTATTGTGCTCAGTGTAGAAAAAGAGTATAAATTGGTTTTGAAGTAGGAGGTACAACCTTCTTGTTTCAGGGACCGTGGTCTTAAAGTTATTGAGCAGCACCTGGTCAGAGCTTTGCTGAAGCCAGAGGTGGCTCCAGAACTCATTAAAGTAATCGAGCAGAGGAGTCTTTTACTGCAGTCATCACGAAAGATAAGAGAGTGTGGCCATGGAGCTCAACATTATGTACCCCATCTTAAAATGACATTGTAAAATCAAATTAAGAGGGGAATTTAATTGTTTTAATACCAGGAACTGAGAACATCTCCAATACTAGTTCCAATAGAAACAAACTATTGAAGTCATGATGACAAATACCAACAGAGCTTGAACAAAACAAAACCAGTATTACCTCATATTACTACTACACAACTGACACACATAGGATACTATTAATAATATATATCACTACAAGATTCATATTAATAAATTCTGTACATATAACTTGTAATTAAAATTGATTGTGATTCCTGGTTCCCTTTGTATTTGAATCAGGACACATATACATTCATGACAGCACTGAATACATATTGTTATTTGAAAAGTTATCAGTGACTCCTTTAAGATATCCTCTTAGAGTGTTTTATTGTATGTGAGTGTCACAGTGTTGTCAAGTGTGGTGGAATAAATTAAATTGTTTATCTGTCTGTTGTTGTTATGACTTACACTTCATCATACACATACCCTAGACACATAACGTAGTCATCACACTATTCCAGAATAATTCTGACTGAGGTATACATATGTGGCAGCAAGTAAGGTTATCTATAATACACTACTCTTATTAGATATAGATACCTTCACAGCTGATCTCAGTCAGTACACTAAGTCCCCTATAAATATTTATAACATCCCACTTCACCACATATATTGGGGTCTCGCTCTCGGGATTTTGAATCTTTCCCTATTAAAAATATTGGGGGTAATTCACTTCAGGGAATAATAAGAATTAAAAGGTATCCTTGGGTGAAAATAAATAAGGTTGAGCTCACAGTGCCTGTATTGTCCTGAGTTAATTAGTCATAGATAAAATTGTTTAGTTAAATATTTTAGACATTTATCTGTTAGACAATGGCCGACCTGGCAAAATTTCGATCTGCTGCTGTACAGACTGCGAAAGAGTTAGGAATGGACGGGCAAATTATGATTTCTTATGTCACTGCTGAATGTGACAAATATATTGAACGGGAAGAAAGAAGATTAGAAAAAGAGGCTGAAAGAAAATTAGAATCTGAAAGATTGGCCGAAGATAAGAGAATAGAAGCTGAAAAAGAGATTAAGAGGTTGCAAATTGAGGCTGAGGCTAAGAAATTGGAAGCAGAAAGAGAAGACAAAAGATTAGCTGCAGAAAGGGAAGCCGAGGAAAGAAGACAGGCTGCAGAAAGAGAAGACAAGAGATTAGCTGCAGAAAGGGAAGCAGAAGATAAGAGATTACAAAGGGAACATGAGTTAAGACTAAGGGAGTTTGAGTTTCAAGGCCATGCTCCTGAAAATGGTGTCAGTCCCTTTGCCTCTGATGCCACTGCTAGCCAAGGAGCCTCAACCTCGGCTATGAATTTTCATTTAGATCATTTTGTTGAGAAAGACGATGATATAGAGAGCTATCTAAATAGGTATGAACTATTAGCTACCACATATGGGTTAGAGAGAGAAAGGTGGAGCTTAAAGTTATCTCAGGGACTTCGTGGGGCAGCTTATGAAGTTTTTGCAAAAATGAGCAGAAGTGATCAGGAAAATTATGACATGCTAAAGCAGGCTCTTTTGTTAAGATATGAAAAGAATGCAGAATTTTATAGGAAAAAATTTAGGAATGCTAAACTACTGTCAGGTGAAACGAATTGTTACGGTATATGATATTAACGCCGTCTGCTAAAGGTTAGCGGACGTGCAAATGTAAAGGTTAAGACATTTAATATATTGCGATAGATGTTTCAATTATTGAACGCTCCATACACGATCGATTATGACGTGTCTAGCGTTGTTTGGGTCACAGTCGGTAACTAGGAGACGCTACCCTTTGTTACTTGACCGCCAAGCTGAATAGCTGCGTTTTGTTAACCTTCCAATTCAATGGCATGATATAGCCATTTATATGTGCATTATGATGGACCAGGGTCAGTCCTAGAACTCTACATGAGAGGAAACTTATGGAGGTTAGTGATTAACTAAATCCTTGGAAGGAGAAAGATAATCGTCTACTTTATACGAAGTAATTAGACTCACAGTCTCACTGTCGGCAGGTAGCCATTCTATCTGCGCGTGCATATAGCTGTGATGTTCTGACGACAATTACTGCATTGTATCCTTAAACGGACATTGACATGTAAAACAGCAGTCTACGCTATTGATTGATTGATGCATGTACCTCATGTGTGAATTGAACTGTTTATGTATGTGTGTAATCCATATTAAATTGTGAAGGACTCGAACCGGAGGCATTATTCGTTGAATCACGTTACACCATTCAACCATTATGAATTATGTATTTTATATCAAGTTGCTGAGTTAATAAGATGAACAGTTGTTTACATCTTGATGCCAAGTTCAGGCATTACGACAACCCAAAGGTGAGGTTCACCCCATTCGCGTACGAATATTAGCACGATCAGAATTCAAGCAACACAACCAGTAACCACACACGAAAGTCCTTCAACAAAAGTGGCGGCCGAATGCGGGGAACGACAGAAAAAAAGAAACAAACTTCTGTTCCTTACGCACATGTTAACCACAAATATTTACGATCAATTTTCGATCACATGATCCAGTCGAAGATGACGCAGTACTCATTATAATGCCTAACAACGTGACGTCACCGAAAGTCGTGTAGGTGAACTGTCGGAGAGACCAAAACCGTTTCTAAGTCTAACCAGGGGAAACATGAGCCATTGAAGCAAACACACGATATGGACTACAGGAGCAGACAGTCAAAGGCACAGGCCTAGCCGTCGACGACAACGAGCATCAAGTGAAGCAGCAAATAAAGATAAGTTTAGCTCAATAACTATTGTCGTTAACGTGACAGTGCTAACTGAGTCCATGCCCTCTGCCTACATCGGCATGTTTTTACCTATGTTTAATGTACTTTTTGTTGTCTTAATGTGTTGTTAATTAGTGGGCGGAAGGGAGGATGAACCGAAAATATTCTGTGGCTCTCACGATGCCTGAATTGATTTCGGTCGTTTCTTAGGGCAGTTAAACGATTGCACTTTTGGAAGCCCCATTGAGGTTTGCCATTGGACTGTCTGTCCAAATCTGCTGTCGTTTGACGATTTGTGTTAGCTGTACCGTTCCGTAGATAACTGGTGTATTTTATTCGTACTCAGTTCACAATTTTATTCAGTTTTGTATCATGTTCGTTAACTATTTCGTCCAGTCTACTCTTACTATCAATTTATTTTATGATTGTTAAATGTTCGTCCGTTATGAGTCCTGTGATGTCATCATTTTTTGCAGTCATTTTTTTTTTGTGTACTTTGCATATTAAGTTGACCTCGGGTCAATCTTTGACCCTTCGTTTTCCGTGTGACACTTCCGCTTGTTTTATTTAGTTCATAAATTCATTTTTAATTGTGAAAATGTCTTGTTTGCGTCTTGACATTGTTTGTACCCTTTAGTTGCATCATTGTTTTGTTTGTCCTCATGATATATATTAAATGCTACATTAATAATATAACATTATATTCAATAATACACTTGTAATTTAATTTAATTAATTTTTTCTGACATTTAAGGTTAATATGGGACATTGCATAATTATGCAGTGATAGTCCAAGAAATTAGCACTGCAATTTATAAGAGATGCCTAGGGCATAATAATATAATATATATATTGACCAAATAAAATAATCTTATAGTCTACCTTTGAGGTAATAGACCCATTGTATATTATTTAATATACTTTTCTGGTACTAAGAGAGTGACTTAGTACATTGAACAATATAATTACTAGGAATCATACCCAACATCATTGGATATTGAGATTAATTGTGTGATGTAATTACATTATAGTTAACAGATATCATAACTATTTATGATATAGTTAGTACTTAGATACAATATTGTTACAAAATATTGTCTATTAGTTGAACTTAGACATTAGAGTTCAGTACTATTGTGATTATTTATATTGAATATTCCTAAGTTGAGTAAGTATAATAATTACTCTGAAGCTACTATTGACTATTTTAATCAGTAATTACCAATAATTACTTACCAGATAAAAGTCAAAATGCTTACTATAGACCATTTCGTTAAAATTGGTAAGGAATATGGTTATAAATCTCAAGAACTTCGTCAGTTTGCTGAGGCAGAACTGGAAAAACATAAAGCAGAAATGGAGGAACGTGAAAGAAAAGAAGCAGAGAAAAAGGCTGCATTAAAGAAAGAGGAAGAGGAACAAAAGGCTGCATTAAAGAAAGAGGAAGAGGAACAAAAGGCTGCATTAAAGAAAGAGGAGGAGGAACGTGAGATGAAGCAAATTGCCAAGGAAAATAGATTAAGAGAGATTGCTCAACGTGAAAGAGAAGAGCAAAGAGCAATTACCAAACAGGAAGAAGAGAATAAATTGAAACGAGAGGAAATTATTTTACAACAAGAAATGGAATTGGCGCGTATTAAATTGGAGACAGCAAGATTACAAGCACAAAGTGCTGATGCAAACCAGAATAATAACGCACAAAATGGATCGTCATCCAGCCAAACTAAACATTTCTACAACTTTAAATTACCCACTCTCAACTTAAACGTGGACGACCTTTCATCGTTCCTGTCACGTTTTGAACAGACTTGCAAAACAAATCATTTGCCTGAAGAGTCATGGGTACTCAAGTTAAATGAATTCTTGGTTGGAGAACCATTGACGGCTTCTCAAAATGCTGACCCATCAATAGCAAATAACTACGGTGCTATTAAGTCCTTGCTTTTACGAAGGTTTCACCTGGACGAGGAACACTGTAGGTTGAAATTTAAGGGAATTTTACCTGAATCTCCAAAAGATTTTGCAGGATTCATTGCGAACATACGCAATACATTTAATAGATGGGTTGAACTGGCAGAAGTCAACAAATCATACGACAAATTAGTTGATTTACTACTACGGGATAAGGTATTATCTTCGGTTAGCCAGCCATTTTTTGCATATTTGCAGGAGCGTAAACCAGGTACTATCGACGAGTTAGAAAAAATTTCTTTAAACTACTGTTCGGCACATCCGAATGCAACCATTTCTAACTCCTCATTAAGAGAACCTCTACCTGTGGCGTCTAATATGGCCTACAATCATAATAACAAACAAAGACATCACAGTGTAGACAGAAGTAGGTTCCAAAGAAATCACAATGTTAACTTTCAGAAGGGACATAATAATGATTTCAACAATAAAAATGAGTTCAACAGAGGTAGATCACGAGATAGAAATTATTCACCTCAAACAAACTACCACAATGGTCAACATAACACTAATTATAATCGATCACATACTCCCAATAATAACAATAACTGGAATGGTAATAATCATGGCTCGAGACATCGAGATAATAGTTACTATAGAGGACGACGAGATAATTCTAACAATTATACTCGGAATCGATCTCATTCTCGGGGATCATCTCATTACAACCATAATACAGGGGCGGCAGTTACAAATAATACTACCCCTATAGCTCAGGTCCCACTTGACAATAATACAACACAGTCTTCTGCTGCATGTTTTGCTATTAATTATAATGTGGCAAATAGTTGCCAACAATGCAATCTTATTTTTCAGAAGGCGAAAGAAACAGTGCTTAACTGCGGACATATTACACCAGAGGTAGGTCTTGCAGTCAACGATGGAACAGGCTTACTAATTTTTAACAGGGGATTAGTTAATGGATCCGTCGTCTCAGTGCTGAGGGATTCAGGATCCACGACGATTGGTATACGTCAGTCGCTGGTACATCCTAGCTGTGCGACAGGAGAATATGTACGCTGCATGACATTTGGTGGAACTATTGAGTTTTACCCCACAGCTATTGTTCATATTAGAACACCCTTTTTCACAGGGAATGTAAAAGTATGTATGCTAAAAAAGCCTATAGCTGATCTGATGGTTGGTCGTATACACGGTAGTAAAGATTGTACTCCAGATGAGATCATAGAATGGGAGAAACATAACCTATGCACTGGAAACGCCGTGACGACTAGAGCGCAGACTCAACTCATTGAGAAATTTAGTGATAATAAGATGGATGCAGACAACCAAGAGGAGTTTGTAGTCAATTCACCTATTGACAGGGAAACATTTGCAACCAAACAAAAAGAGGATAAATCTTTAAAAAAAATTTTTAAGCTGGTTGATAAAGTTGACAATCTATCCTCAGGTAATAATAACAAACATTGGTTTGTTATTAAAAATGACATATTGATTAGATGTTTTAATGACAAATCACAAATGAAACAACAAGTTATGGTCCCGTATACTTTTAGACGGTACATTCTTCAACATGCACATGACTCACATTGTGCTGGACATATGGGATATACTCGAACACGATCTCGAGTACTGTCTTCATTCTTTTGGCCAGGAGTGTCAAGAGATATTTCGCAGTATGTACGTTCCTGTACTACATGCCAAGAAGTGAAAGCACGTGGAGCTTTTCACACGGCGCCTATTCAGGCTTGCGATATCTCAGTAAGACCGTTTGACAAGATGGCCATAGATATTATTGGTCCATTGCTACCATCGGCCAGAGGACATAGATTCGTCCTTACGTGCATTGATTTGTGCACACGATGGCCAGAAGCTATCCCATTAAAAACCACCACTACCACAGATGTAGCTGATGCACTACATCTCATCTTTTCTAGAATAGGGTTTCCTAGAAAACTTTTATCAGACCATGGGTCACAGTTCATATCTGACACCATGAAGGAAGTCATGAAAACTTGGAACATTGATAGGAATTTAAGTAGTATTTATCATCCTATGAGTAATGGTGCGGTTGAAAGACTTAACCGTACACTTAAACAACTACTACATAAGGTTACTGCTAAGCACCCTCATGACTGGGACAGAGCACTCCCAGCTGTTCTATTTGCTTATCGGGAGGTACCGCATGAACAAACTGGCTTCTCTCCCTTTGAATTAGTTTTTGGTGCTCCCCCAAGAGGTCCTATGGGACTAATAAAAGACTTATTAATTGACGAGGAGATGACTCAGGACACTCAGTCATCTTACGAGTATGTGATTAATCTTCGGAAGAACATTATTGAGTCTTGCCAGTTGGCAACAGCTTCTTCTGAGGCTGCAAAAGCTAAGGCTCGATCTCTACAAAATAGGTCTCGACGATTACGCCAATTATTCCCAGGCGATGAGGCTTATGTGTTACTTCCTCACAATAACAATAAATTATTGATATCTTGGAATGGTCCTTACAAAGTCATTGATAAAATTTCCGACGTTGATTACGTCTTAGATATCAAGGGACACAAAAAGATATTTCATATTAACATGCTCAAGCAATTTCATACACGTCCTGAACACTTACAGTCAATTTTTCATGAACTAGATGACAACACAGTATCTACTTGTTATTATTCCAACTTATCTGTCATCCAGGAAGAAGAATCTTCTTTTCCTGAGGTACAGTTACCGTTACCGGTACCAGTAGTTCAACCTACTGAATCTTGGCGGGATGTAACCATCTCTTCAACGGTTACACCGCAACAGCGTCTACAGATTGCTAATCTATTACAATCTTATCCAGATGTGTTGACCGACGTCCCGGGTCGCACATCGGCTATTAGTCATGACATTACTCTCAATGATGATACACCTATTCGTGTACATCCCTATTCGGTTCCTTTACATTTCCTTGCTAAAACTACTAAGGAACTTGAACAGATGTTGTCTCTGGGAATCATTGAGACTAGTAATTCGCCATTCTCTTCTCCATTAGTGATTGTCCGGAAGAAGGACAATAACATCAGACTATGTGTTGACTATAGAAAATTAAATGCTAAGACTATAGTTGACAGCGAACCACATCCACTTATCGACGACTTACTGCCACGTCTATCCAACGCAACTATATTTAGTAAGATAGACTTAACTAAAGGTTATTGGCAGATACCACTGACCGAAAAGGCTAAGTACTACACCGCATTTTCCACTCCACAAGGTCTATACCAGTGGAATGTGATGCCTTTTGGGCTTGTTAATGCGCCAGCTACCTTCATTCGCCTGATGCGACAAATTTTATCAGGTAGACCAGACGTTATTACATATATTGACGACATATGCTTGTTTAGTTCGTCGTTTGAGGAACATGTTTCGGGACTTAGATATGTTTTCGACACTCTAAGGAATTATAATCTAACTGCTAAACCTACAAAGGTTCAAATCGCGTGTAATGAGATAACCTTTTTGGGACATATCATTGGATCGGGATATATCCGAACGTTACCTAGTACGGTCTCCAAAATTCTAAACATAGCAGTTCCTCAGACGAAGAAACAGGTCAGGAGTTTGTTAGGACTTGTTCAATATTACAGTAGATTCATACCAAACTTGTCATCCATCACGGCTGTATTGTCTTCATTGTTAAAAAAAGACATGCCGGTGAAGGTGACATGGACTGGTATATGCAATGAAACTTTCAACAAAATTATAAATTTGTTCTCGCATGAACCAATTTTAAGACTTCCCGATGCTTCCAAAAGATTTTTCTTACGAACAGATGCTAGTAACTACGGCATTGGTGCATGCCTGCTCCAGAACCATGATGGCGTTCTACATCCTACCTTATATATTTCAAGAAAGCTAAAGCCGGCAGAAACAAAGTATTCCACAGTGGACAAGGAACTTTTATCAGTTATATGGGCAATAACTAAACTTGAAAAGTTTTTGCTTGGTGCTCCATTCACCATACAAACCGACCAACGTGCTGTAGCATCTTTGCGTCGATCTAACCACAAGAGCCAAAAAACTCGCCAGATATGCAATCATCCTACAGCCATTTGAATTCTCCATTGAACATATTCCTGGCACTGAAAATATTGTGGCGGATGCGTTGTCACGTAATCCTATTGACGACGAATGATCAACATTGACATTCCTAAAACACGTCAATCATCACTACATTGGATATAACGAAGTATCAACTATAAGGGAACTAACCTTGCCTTCAATTTAATATTTATAAACACTATATGCATCACAGAATTGAACTAAAGACAATCAAGGTATACATATTGACATTGAAACTTCGTCTAACGTCCATACACAATATATGAATATTCGTTGAACAATCATGGAACAATATCTGACGACAAGTCGAACTTATTATCCTATGTGCACTTAATTCTTGGATGCTGGGATAAATGACATTTCTTTCCAACGTAAACGTTTGAACATTTTTGCCTAAAAGAATTCATCAGGATCAAGACTACGGATGGATCATCATATCCTATACTAATTAATTAGTTAACTTAACTTCTTAATTGAATTATTATCAATAAAATGAAATGTGAGAAAAAAATGAAATGAAAGAACAAAAAAAGAGAACGAAATATAAAAAGAAGAAATTATGAAAAGAGAAAATAAATCTCACACAAGTATTAGATTAATATTTTTTTTTAATGTACCTATACGTTATTTAGTTAGTTAAATTAGATAGTTATTATTCACTAACACTTAACACACCCAATTAAGTTAAACTTATATTCGAATTTCTTTCTATTTCTTCTCACTTATTTTGTCTTTTCTTCTCTCATAACATCGCGTTATATTAGAATCTTAATAATTTAACTCTTAGTTTAATTAATTAATTTAATTTTAATTAGTCAAATTAATTCCTATATGACATACTAATACGACAGACCTTACTTTAATTTAATTCTATCATTCACTATTAACATTGGACATTTTATTTAGTTGATATAATAATATGTATAATATTGATATATAATGTGATTAATGTTAGATGACTATGACAAATAGTTAGTTGACATGACCGCGACACGGTTCTACTCAGAACATCGTCGGCCATATGTCACGATTGTGTTAAATTTTTTTTTTTTTTTGAAAAATTGTTAAGTCGGATAGATCTTGAAAAAAAATCTATCGATTTTTTTTTTTCCCCGGTGTACAGGGAATTGTTACGGTATATGATATTAACGCCGTCTGCTAAAGGTTAGCGGACGTGCAAATGTAAAGGTTAAGACATTTAATATATTGCGATAGATGTTTCAATTATTGAACGCTCCATACACGATCGATTATGACGTGTCTAGCGTTGTTTGGGTCACAGTCGGTAACTAGGAGACGCTACCCTTTGTTACTTGACCGCCAAGCTGAATAGCTGCGTTTTGTTAACCTTCCAATTCAATGGCATGATATAGCCATTTATATGTGCATTATGATGGACCAGGGTCAGTCCTAGAACTCTACATGAGAGGAAACTTATGGAGGTTAGTGATTAACTAAATCCTTGGAAGGAGAAAGATAATCGTCTACTTTATACGAAGTAATTAGACTCACAGTCTCACTGTCGGCAGGTAGCCATTCTATCTGCGCGTGCATATAGCTGTGATGTTCTGACGACAATTACTGCATTGTATCCTTAAACGGACATTGACATGTAAAACAGCAGTCTACGCTATTGATTGATTGATGCATGTACCTCATGTGTGAATTGAACTGTTTATGTATGTGTGTAATCCATATTAAATTGTGAAGGACTCGAACCGGAGGCATTATTCGTTGAATCACGTTACACCATTCAACCATTATGAATTATGTATTTTATATCAAGTTGCTGAGTTAATAAGATGAACAGTTGTTTACATCTTGATGCCAAGTTCAGGCATTACGACAAACCAAAGGTGAGGTTCACCCCATTCGCGTACGAATATTAGCACGATCAGAATTCAAGCAACACAACCAGTAACCACACACGAAAGTCCTTCAACAAAAGTGGCGGCCGAATGCGGGGAACGACAGAAAAAAAAAAAAAAACTTCTGTTCCTTACGCACATGTTAACCACAAATATTTACGATCAATTTTCGATCACATGATCCAGTCGAAGATGACGCAGTACTCATTATAATGCCTAACAACGTGACGTCACCGAAAGTCGTGTAGGTGAACTGTCGGAGAAACCAAAGCCGTTTCTAAGTCTAACCAGGGGAAACATGAGCCATTGAAGCAAACACACGATATGGACTACAGGAGCAGACAGTCAAAGGCACAGGCCTAGCCGTCGACGACAACGAGCATCAAGTGAAGCAGCAAATAAAGATAAGTTTAGCTCAATAACTATTGTCGTTAACGTGACAGTGCTAACTGAGTCCATGCCCTCTGCCTACATCGGCATGTTTTTACCTATGTTTAATGTACTTTTTGTTGTCTTAATGTGTTGTTAATTAGTGGGCGGTAGGGAGGATGAACCGAAATTAGATTCTGTGGCTCTCACGATGCCTGAATTGATTTCGGTCGTTTCTTAGGGCAGTTAAACGATTGCACTTTTGGAAGCCCCATTGAGGTTTGCCATTGGACTGTCTGTCCAAATCTGCTGTCGTTTGACGATTTGTGTTAGCTGTACCGTTCCGTAGATAACTGGTGTATTTTATTTGTACTCAGTTCACAATTTTATTCAGTTTTGTATCATGTTCGTTAACTATTTCGTCCAGTCTACTCTTACTATCAATTTATTTTATGATTGTTAAATGTTCGTCCGTTATGAGTCCTGTGATGTCATCATTTTTTGCAGTCATTTTTTTTTTTGTACTTTGCATATTAAGTTGACCTCGGGTCAATCTTTGACCCTTCGTTTTCCGTGTGACACTTCCGCTTGTTTTATTTAGTTCATAAATTCATTTTTAATTGTGAAAATGTCTTGTTTGCGTCTTGACATTGTTTGTACCCTTTAGTTGCATCATTGTTTTGTTTGTCCTCATGATATATATTAAATGCTACATTAATAATATAACATTATATTCAATAATACACTTGTAATTTAATTTAATTAATTTTTTCTGACATTTAAGGTTAATATGGGACATTGCATAATTATGCAGTGATAGTCCAAGAAATTAGCACTGCAATTTATAAGAGATGCCTAGGGCATAATAATATAATATATATATTGACCAAATAAAATAATCTTATAGTCTACCTTTGAGGTAATAGACCCATTGTATATTATTTAATATACTTTTCTGGTACTAAGAGAGTGACTTAGTACATTGAACAATATAATTACTAGGAATCATACCCAACATCATTGGATATTGAGATTAATTGTGTGATGTAATTACATTATAGTTAACAGATATCATAACTATTTATGATATAGTTAGTACTTAGATACAATATTGTTACAAAATATTGTCTATTAGTTGAACTTAGACATTAGAGTTCAGTACTATTGTGATTATTTATATTGAATATTCCTAAGTTGAGTAAGTATAATAATTACTCTGAAGCTACTATTGACTATTTTAATCAGTAATTACCAATAATTACTTACCAGATAAAAGTCAAAATGCTTACTATAGACCATTTCGTTAAAATTGGTAAGGAATATGGTTATAAATCTCAAGAACTTCGTCAGTTTGCTGAGGCAGAACTGGAAAAAACATAAAGCAGAAATGGAGGAACGTGAAAGAAAAGAAGCAGAGAAAAAGGCTGCATTAAAGAAAGAGGAAGAGGAACAAAAGGCTGCATTAAAGAAAGAGGAAGAGGAACAAAAGGCTGCATTAAAGAAAGAGGAGGAGGAACGTGAGATGAAGCAAATTGCCAAGGAAAATAGATTAAGAGAGATTGCTCAACGTGAAAGAGAAGAGCAAAGAGCAATTACCAAACAGGAAGAAGAGAATAAATTGAAACGAGAGGAAATTATTTTACAACAAGAAATGGAATTGGCGCGTATTAAATTGGAGACAGCAAGATTACAAGCACAAAGTGCTGATGCAAACCAGAATAATAACGCACAAAATGGATCGTCATCCAGCCAAACTAAACATTTCTACAACTTTAAATTACCCACTCTCAACTTAAACGTGGACGACCTTTCATCGTTCCTGTCACGTTTTGAACAGACTTGCAAAACAAATCATTTGCCTGAAGAGTCATGGGTACTCAAGTTAAATGAATTCTTGGTTGGAGAACCATTGACGGCTTCTCAAAATGCTGACCCATCAATAGCAAATAACTACGGTGCTATTAAGTCCTTGCTTTTACGAAGGTTTCACCTGGACGAGGAACACTGTAGGTTGAAATTTAAGGGAATTTTACCTGAATCTCCAAAAGATTTTGCAGGATTCATTGCGAACATACGCAATACATTTAATAGATGGGTTGAACTGGCAGAAGTCAACAAATCATACGACAAATTAGTTGATTTACTACTACGGGATAAGGTATTATCTTCGGTTAGCCAGCCATTTTTTGCATATTTGCAGGAGCGTAAACCAGGTACTATCGACGAGTTAGAAGAGATTTCTTTAAACTACTGTTCGGCACATCCGAATGCAACCATTTCTAACTCCTCATTAAGAGAACCTCTACCTGTGGCGTCTAATATGGCCTACAATCATAATAACAAACAAAGACATCACAGTGTAGACAGAAGTAGGTTCCAAAGAAATCACAATGTTAACTTTCAGAAGGGACATAATAATGATTTCAACAATAAAAATGAGTTCAACAGAGGTAGATCACGAGATAGAAAATTATTCACCTCAAACAAACTACCACAATGGTCAACATAACACTAATTATAATCGATCACATACTCCCAATAATAACAATAACTGGAATGGTAATAATCATGGCTCGAGACATCGAGATAATAGTTACTATAGAGGACGACGAGATAATTCTAACAATTATACTCGGAATCGATCTCATTCTCGGGGATCATCTCATTACAACCATAATACAGGGGCGGCAGTTACAAATAATACTACCCCTATAGCTCAGGTCCCACTTGACAATAATACAACACAGTCTTCTGCTGCATGTTTTGCTATTAATTATAATGTGGCAAATAGTTGCCAACAATGCAATCTTATTTTTCAGAAGGCGAAAGAAACAGTGCTTAACTGCGGACATATTACACCAGAGGTAGGTCTTGCAGTCAACGATGGAACAGGCTTACTAATTTTTAACAGGGGATTAGTTAATGGATCCGTCGTCTCAGTGCTGAGGGATTCAGGATCCACGACGATTGGTATACGTCAGTCGCTGGTACATCCTAGCTGTGCGACAGGAGAATATGTACGCTGCATGACATTTGGTGGAACTATTGAGTTTTACCCCACAGCTATTGTTCATATTAGAACACCCTTTTTCACAGGGAATGTAAAAGTATGTATGCTAAAAAAGCCTATAGCTGATCTGATGGTTGGTCGTATACACGGTAGTAAAGATTGTACTCCAGATGAGATCATAGAATGGGAGAAACATAACCTATGCACTGGAAACGCCGTGACGACTAGAGCGCAGACTCAACTCATTGAGAAATTTAGTGATAATAAGATGGATGCAGACAACCAAGAGGAGTTTGTAGTCAATTCACCTATTGACAGGGAAACATTTGCAACCAAACAAAAAGAGGATAAATCTTTAAAAAAAATTTTTTAAGCTGGTTGATAAAGTTGACAATCTATCCTCAGGTAATAATAACAAACATTGGTTTGTTATTAAAAATGACATATTGATTAGATGTTTTAATGACAAATCACAAATGAAACAACAAGTTATGGTCCCGTATACTTTTAGACGGTACATTCTTCAACATGCACATGACTCACATTGTGCTGGACATATGGGATATACTCGAACACGATCTCGAGTACTGTCTTCATTCTTTTGGCCAGGAGTGTCAAGAGATATTTCGCAGTATGTACGTTCCTGTACTACATGCCAAGAAGTGAAAGCACGTGGAGCTTTTCACACGGCGCCTATTCAGGCTTGCGATATCTCAGTAAGACCGTTTGACAAGATGGCCATAGATATTATTGGTCCATTGCTACCATCGGCCAGAGGACATAGATTCGTCCTTACGTGCATTGATTTGTGCACACGATGGCCAGAAGCTATCCCATTAAAAACCACCACTACCACAGATGTAGCTGATGCACTACATCTCATCTTTTCTAGAATAGGGTTTCCTAGAAAACTTTTATCAGACCATGGGTCACAGTTCATATCTGACACCATGAAGGAAGTCATGAAAACTTGGAACATTGATAGGAATTTAAGTAGTATTTATCATCCTATGAGTAATGGTGCGGTTGAAAGACTTAACCGTACACTTAAACAACTACTACATAAGGTTACTGCTAAGCACCCTCATGACTGGGACAGAGCACTCCCAGCTGTTCTATTTGCTTATCGGGAGGTACCGCATGAACAAACTGGCTTCTCTCCCTTTGAATTAGTTTTTGGTGCTCCCCCAAGAGGTCCTATGGGACTAATAAAAGACTTATTAATTGACGAGGAGATGACTCAGGACACTCAGTCATCTTACGAGTATGTGATTAATCTTCGGAAGAACATTATTGAGTCTTGCCAGTTGGCAACAGCTTCTTCTGAGGCTGCAAAAGCTAAGGCTCGATCTCTACAAAATAGGTCTCGACGATTACGCCAATTATTCCCAGGCGATGAGGCTTATGTGTTACTTCCTCACAATAACAATAAATTATTGATATCTTGGAATGGTCCTTACAAAGTCATTGATAAAATTTCCGACGTTGATTACGTCTTAGATATCAAGGGACACAAAAAGATATTTCATATTAACATGCTCAAGCAATTTCATACACGTCCTGAACACTTACAGTCAATTTTTCATGAACTAGATGACAACACAGTATCTACTTGTTATTATTCCAACTTATCTGTCATCCAGGAAGAAGAATCTTCTTTTCCTGAGGTACAGTTACCGTTACCGGTACCAGTAGTTCAACCTACTGAATCTTGGCGGGATGTAACCATCTCTTCAACGGTTACACCGCAACAGCGTCTACAGATTGCTAATCTATTACAATCTTATCCAGATGTGTTGACCGACGTCCGGGTCGCACATCGGCTATTAGTCATGACATTACTCTCAATGATGATACACCTATTCGTGTACATCCCTATTCGGTTCCTTTACATTTCCTTGCTAAAACTACTAAGGAACTTGAACAGATGTTGTCTCTGGGAATCATTGAGACTAGTAATTCGCCATTCTCTTCTCCATTAGTGATTGTCCGGAAGAAGGACAATAACATCAGACTATGTGTTGACTATAGAAAATTAAATGCTAAGACTATAGTTGACAGCGAACCACATCCACTTATCGACGACTTACTGCCACGTCTATCCAACGCAACTATATTTTAGTAAGATAGACTTAACTAAAGGTTATTGGCAGATACCACTGACCGAAAAGGCTAAGTACTACACCGCATTTTCCACTCCACAAGGTCTATACCAGTGGAATGTGATGCCTTTTGGGCTTGTTAATGCGCCAGCTACCTTCATTCGCCTGATGCGACAAATTTTATCAGGTAGACCAGACGTTATTACATATATTGACGACATATGCTTGTTTAGTTCGTCGTTTGAGGAACATGTTTCGGGACTTAGATATGTTTTCGACACTCTAAGGAATTATAATCTAACTGCTAAACCTACAAAGGTTCAAATCGCGTGTAATGAGATAACCTTTTTGGGACATATCATTGGATCGGGATATATCCGAACGTTACCTAGTACGGTCTCAAAAATTCTAAACATAGCAGTTCCTCAGACGAAGAAACAGGTCAGGAGTTTGTTAGGACTTGTTCAATATTACAGTAGATTCATACCAAACTTGTCATCCATCACGGCTGTATTGTCTTCATTGTTAAAAAAAGACATGCCGGTGAAGGTGACATGGACTGGTATATGCAATGAAACTTTCAACAAAATTATAAATTTGTTCTCGCATGAACCAATTTTAAGACTTCCCGATGCTTCCAAAAGATTTTTCTTACGAACAGATGCTAGTAACTACGGCATTGGTGCATGCCTGCTCCAGAACCATGATGGCGTTCTACATCCTACCTTATATATTTCAAGAAAGCTAAAGCCGGCAGAAACAAAGTATTCCACAGTGGACAAGGAACTTTTATCAGTTATATGGGCAATAACTAAACTTGAAAAGTTTTTGCTTGGTGCTCCATTCACCATACAAACCGACCAACGTGCTGTAGCATCTTTGCGTCGATCTAACCACAAGAGCCCAAAACTCGCCAGATATGCAATCATCCTACAGCCATTTGAATTCTCCATTGAACATATTCCTGGCACTGAAAATATTGTGGCGGATGCGTTGTCACGTAATCCTATTGACGACGAATGATCAACATTGACATTCCTAAAACACGTCAATCATCACTACATTGGATATAACGAAGTATCAACTATAAGGGAACTAACCTTGCCTTCAATTTAATATTTATAAACACTATATGCATCACAGAATTGAACTAAAGACAATCAAGGTATACATATTGAAATTGAAACTTCGTCTAACGTCCATACACAATATATGAATATTCGTTGAACAATCATGGAACAATATCTGACGACAAGTCGAACTTATTATCCTATGTGCACTTAATTCTTGGATGCTGGGATAAATGACATTTCTTTCCAACGTAAACGTTTGAACATTTTTGCCTAAAAGAATTCATCAGGATCAAGACTACGGATGAATCATCATATCCTATACTAATTAATTAGTTAACTTAACTTCTTAATTGAATTATTATCAATAAAATGAAATGTGAGAAAAAAATGAAATGAAAGAACAAAAAAAGAGAACGAAATATAAAAAGAAGAAATTATGAAAAGAGAAAATAAATCTCACACAAGTATTAGATTAATATTTTTTTTAATGTACCTATACGTTATTTAGTTAGTTAAATTAGATAGTTATTATTCACTAACACTTAACACACCCAATTAAGTTAAACTTATATTCGAATTTCTTTCTATTTCTTCTCACTTATTTTGTCTTTTCTTCTCTCATAACATCGCGTTATATTAGAATCTTAATAATTTAACTCTTAGTTTAATTAATTAATTTAATTTTAATTAGTCAAATTAATTCCTATATGACATACTAATACGACAGACCTTACTTTAATTTAATTCATCATTCACTATTAACATTGGACATTTTATTTAGTTGATATAATAATATGTATAATATTGATATATAATGTGATTAATGTTAGATGACTATGACAAATAGTTAGTTGACATGACCGCGACACGGTTCTACTCAGAACATCGTCGGCCATATGTCACGATTGTCTTAAATTTTTTTTTGAAAAAAATTGTTAAGTCGGATAGATCTTGAAAAAAAATCTATCGATTTTTTTTTTCCCCGGTGTACAGGGAATTGTTACGGTATATGATATTAACGCCGTCTGCTAAAGGTTAGCGGACGTGCAAATGTAAAGGTTAAGACATTTAATATATTGCGATAGATGTTTCAATTATTGAACGCTCCATACACGATC
>JAMPIV010000289.1:0-71588 GCA_024509875.1 Oreohelix idahoensis | reverse complement strand
TTATTATTACAGGTATTAATATGGTAAGTATATAATACAGAAAGACAATATTTAAAGGGAGTTAACATGAATTTCACCTTATCGTCTTCACTCTTCTTGGAGATCTTAAAGTTACGGCCCTTAGGCCTGAGTCTTTCCTCCGCTTCTTTCTTCTTTCTCTCCCGGTCGTCTTTGATTTTCTGTTCCTCATCTAGCTTCTTTCTCCTCCTTTCCTCCTATTGAATAAAGTAAAGAAGAAATAACACGCATTATTGACTATACTCAGCATTTCAGAAATAAATTAGAGGTATAAACGAGCACGTAACCCGCCAACACATGGCCTCAAATAATTATGTTTTGCCCTGTCTCCTGCATACCTTGATGACGTCACTAATTCTTCTGTGGTCGCTTCATTCACTTTCATTTTCCATCAGAAGTAAATCAGCGACAGGCAAAGAGTGGCACTAAAGCACATAAGCTTCTTCTGTGGAGAACAGTGATGTTTCCCTGGCTAAATAATATAAGACGGAGTTACTTATTCATACTTACCCCATACATAAATGGGGACAATCCAGAAATTTTATTTTTTTAAAAGAAAGGCATGAATGTTTCTAAAAACACCTAAGTTATAAAGAGATGGAAAGAAATGCGTGCTATTTTAATATGCGCACATTATAGTTTCCAGACCGCGATGCATGTAATTTTCAGAAAATGCTCAATGAAATGATTTAAGTTGCTAGGAATTTGCTACCAGATAGGACACCAAGACAATTAGGATATTTGATAACTTACTATACTTAACCATTTAATTCCCACCACCCAGTTTGACTCATCATTTATGACTGAACGTAAAATTTTGGTTTACAATAAAGCAAATCATGAACACAATATATTGATAATTTCAAAAGTTTGTGAATGCTTTATAGTTTCACAGAGACATTCATAGTTATGCCAGAACAAAAGTTATTTTATATTTTGACAAGCGTTCTAATAAAACCGACAAAATCTTGTGTCTAGTTTAAAATGAACTCGCCTAAAACAAGAAAAAAAAAACCCTCATAAAAACATTGTGAACGCTTTTACGGTTTATACTACATATTACAAGATCAAAGTAGCATTTTTATGAATACTATGAACACGCTATACAATTTAGTATTTCTGTAAAATGTTTGAGACCTTATATGGGGATAAACTGGCACGTGATCTGCCTTAAAACAAAACAAACATTGGAACTGACCAGTCTTTAAATACGTCATTTGTTTCCTGACTGGTCGTACTTTATTATCTACTAATATAATAATAAACTTCACCAAAACTCATCTACGTAAGTTAATTATCCTCTCAGGCAGTTTTTCTACTAATGCGAGCAGGTGTACACATCACAACAATGCCGAAGGAAGATGTGAAGTCAACGTCTTAAATTAAAGCATTTACAGCCATGTAGGAGACTGAGGGTCTTGTTTGGAACTCATTTTGTTGATTCTGAACTAAATTACTTTCAATATTTGTAAAGTTTTTAAAAATGAATTTTACTTTTTGCCTAGTTCTTTCCAAGGGACAAAATTACAGTTTACAAACATTTTTTACCCCATTTGAGTGGATTAAAAAAAATTGTGCATTTTCGGGCGTGAGGTTGCCAGACGCAATGATGATATCCATCATCTTTTCAGGAATCTACTCTATCCCCTTGTTTGCGAGGGAAAACAAATCAGAGCATAGAAAAAAATAATAATAATTACTGAATATGTGTTAAAATATAACATTTAGCAAAGAATTTTTCCACTTGTTATTTTAAAATAAAATAAATTTACAGTTACCGTACATGTTTTAATATCAGTTTTTAAAATGTATTGCAAAGGAATCTTATCTTCATGCATCAATGAGTGGGCTTGTATTATTAATGTCAAACGTCAACAGATCATCGAAATGCACCTGGTGCTGAGCGTTTTATGTGTTTCAAACATACCAAGAAAATTAACCACTTCCACCCCACCATCGTTCACCTCCCTCATCTCCACAGCATCTGTCAACTTTCTTGACATTACTATTACTATCACGCCCTCCGGCCTTAATACCTCAGTATACTACAAGCCGACCGATGCCCATAGCTACCTTCTGTATACCTCTTCTCATCCTCGGGCTTGTCGTGACTCACTTCCATTTTCACAACTTCTCCGCCTCCGCCGTTTGTGCCTAGACGACGATGACTTCCACTTCCAAGCCAATGTTGGATTTCTTCCGTAGCAGACTTTATCCGGAACATGTTCTCACCTCTGCCCTCCAACGTGTGCTCCCCATCTCTCGTCAGGAGGCCCTCAAACCTCACTATAAATCCACTTCGGATAGAGTCAAGTTAATCTTGACCTATCACACTCACATTACTGCAATCAAACAGATCCTTTTCCGCCACCTACCTATCCTCCAAGCAGATTCTGTGACCCAAGAAGTATTCGGTGAAGCACCTTTGGTGGCATATAGACGCGACATGAACCTGAAGGATCTTCTTGTTCACAGCCGTCTCCCAAAGGAGAATGCCATTCACTTTGGCACACTACCCTGTGGTCGGACACGATGCAACACGTGCAAGTATGTCATCCCAACCCACAAGGTGTCTTTTCCGGAGGCTACGTACACCATCTCCAGTAGCTTCACGTGTGAGTCGCGCAATGTCATTTATACGATCATATGTAAACGTTGCTGCAAAACCTATATTGGCCAAACAGGCAAACGGCTTGGGGACAGATTCAGCCAGCACTTTAATGACATCTCTCAGCAAAAATCCACACCAGTTGCCATACACTTTAATGGTCCTGACCACCATGGTCCCATCGACATCCAGGTCACGGCGATCAGATCCTGCTCCTCTGACACTGCTAGCCGAGAACAGCTTGAGAACCGTCTTATCTACCGCATGGGGTGTCTAAAACTAGCTGGTCTTAACACTCTACACACCTTTGTCTAAGGTCACCCTTTCCTCTCTTGTTCTATTTTGACTCTTTCCACTCTTATCCTATTTTTCTGCCGCCCTCTGATAATATGTATTAATATATAATACAATTTTTTTAATATGTCTTAATTTTTTATTTCATATTTATTTATCTCCAACTCATTCTGTCCTCTTCTATTTCCAGTCCCCACTAATATTACGTTTGGGTAGTTTATTGTTCAGTTTCGTTTTTTAGTATGTATTGTGTGAATCCGGTGGTGGCAGTCATTTCCTTTTCCGGGCACGCTAGTCTGTTCGCGGGCATCAAAAGTGTTAGGACTTCGATGCCTTTAGGGAAGTACCTAGGTTTATTGTTATATTTTTATTTAGGTTCTTATGTGTCATATCTAGCCTTCCCTTTCTTTCCTTTCCCTGACGAAGGCCTAGTGGCCGTAACGTTGGCTATTTTCTTTGTCTTTTGTTCTCGTAAGACGAATCACCTTTTTTCTATTTTTTTTTTCACACCCATCCAAGAAAATTATACTAGTAGATAACAATCAACTCCAATCATACCCCCATCTACTTAAATTAATTACCTCCTCAGCCTTTCTTTTGACCTCCTCTTGGGCTCGGACAGTAACCAGTCTTTTCTCCTCCTCCACACATGTCAACTCTTAAAATTCATTTCTGAAATTATGGCTCAGCCCAAAGAAAAACTAAAACTCCCTTCATAGTTTCAGAAATCGTCAGATATCTGGCTGATTTACCAGTAGCAAGCTTCAGAACTGATTGATGTATCAGTAGCAAATGACAAGACCTGATAAATACCTGACTGAATTATCAGTAGCAAATGACAAGAACTGATAAATACCTGACTGAATTATCAGAAGAAAATTAAAATTACAAGAACTGATCAATACCTAACTCTACTAAACTAGTTTCGCCATGTGCTATTCCAGAGAGGTCTCCGAGGAGACAAAAAATAGGAGCAGTGCTCCATCAGGTATGTCGTAACAGGAGAATAATATAAGAATGTGCATGGGGCTGGCAACATCATCATGTCATAGAGATTGCTACAGAAGCCACTGCCACAGTAGCCATGAAATCTGATACAGGCTTCTTGCAAGAGGCCATCTGAAATGGTAACGCCATGCTCTGTCATGTGCCAAAAAAAGAAGATGAATGGAGTCTGTGCTTTGGTGTAGGCTTCCTCTGTAGGGCCATCTGTAATAGTGACTCCGTGCTTAGCCAGGAGCAGAAAAGAGATGATGATGATGATGGCTCCTGACTTAATGATCAGTAGCTAGCTTACAAAAATGTACATAATTAACTTTCTGGGAACTCCCTTACTCTTTTCTCCTTGAGGCTTCGAATCTCCTCTTCCTCCTTCTCTCTTTCTAGTTTCCTCATTTCCTCATACTCAGCTAGCTCCGCAGCTTGTTTCTCTAGACGAGCGCGATGTGCTTCCTGAAAAAAAAAAAACATGAAGAATAGATCATCGCGTATTACTTGAAGAATTTTTGTTGTCTTATCTGTAGCGTGTACGTCTTATAAATCTTTATTAACGGTAACATTTCTTTTGTTTATTTTATCTCTTTTTGTGTCTCATTTCTAACATATATTTTTGTTATATGTTGCGTATTTTATGTTCATTTAGAATATTTCTTATTTTTATCAGTAGCATGTTTTACGTTTATTTGTCAAATTTACTTATCTGTAGCGTGTTTAAGGCTCATTTATCAACTTTTTAGCGTTCATTCGTAACGGTTTTTACGGGTTACGACTCATTTCTAAAATTATCTCTTATTCTTGTCTGTATGCCTTGTTTGTAATAATTCTTATCTCAGTCTGAAGTATTTCTTGTTCGTATTCGCAAAATTGTTTATGCTTACCTGTAACACTTCGTATACTAACCTGTAATAATTCCAAATGACATACATCACAAATATTTTAGATTGCCTGGCACAGAAAACATTCTACATAACCATAAGAAATATTATAGATTAGCATATGAAGTGTTGCATAACAGAAATGACATTGGATGAATGTAGCTTTTTAGAGCTTCTTGTGGTATTTGTCAAGACAAAATTATGGTACACGTTTTTCCAGGCAATTCTCTTGGACTGACACAAATAAGTTAACTAATGTGCAGGAAGATTACCTCCATGGCTATCTTGGCTTCATTGCTGTCCACGCTGTAATCAGATGGAAAATACAGGAAAAAGATTAACAGAGAAAACACAAGATTGAGTAACAGTAGTTGCATGATATACCTACAAGTAGACTACTCTGAATCAAGCTTAGATAACAGATTTAAAAGATACACCTAGTCAATGACCAGGATCAATCAAGTTTATATAATAAAGTGACATGATGTACCTAAACATTGACTTTGTAGAATCAAACTTAGATAGCAAAGCTGCTTGAAAGGGCTAAACAATTACTACGCTGAGTCATGTTTAGATAACAAAGCAGCATGATATACCTAAACACAGGCTACGTTTAATACATGTTTAGATAACAAAGTTGCAAGATAGATCTAAATATTACTTAAGTTGAGTCATGTTTAGGTAACAAAGTTGCAAGATATCGCTAAACATTGATTATGCTGAATCAAGTTGAGATAAAAGGGTTGCATGATATAGCTAAACATTCACCACACTAAGTCAAGTTTACATAAAGCGTTGCATGATATAGCTGCAGTGGTTACACTGAATCAAGTTTAGATAACAAAATTGCAAGATAAAGTTAAACATTGGCTACGCCGAATAAAGCTGAGCGAAAGAGTTGCATTATGTAGCCAAACACTGACTCTGTTGAATTAAACTTAGATACCAAAGTTGCAAGATACAGCTAAACATTGGCTATATTGAATCAAGCATTGATAACACGGTTGCTTTGTACACAAAACACCGACTACATCAAAAATAAGAATAATTTTCTGTATATTTTTATTATTATATTTGTTTTGTCTATGTTCTGCTTAAGGCTCTTTTGTTTCCTAAACCTTCTTCCGTTTCTTAGTTCGCCCTTATAAAGCCACAACCATTTCTCTCATCAAGCTGAAGGTCTATCTCAGGCTTATCATCACCAAACAGTTTATCCCTCAAAAGGATTGATTAAGGCGATGCTGTCAATCTACTGCCGTCATGGAGCACACATTCTTGGAGGTAATGTTCTTCTGTACTCTAGTCTTACCGACATGTACACATATCAGCCTGTTCAACTTTTAATTTGATGATTTGATGAAAAGATAAGATTCGAGTCTACAGCGACCTGTACTCACGAATTATCTGTTGTGATAACTTTTCACTGATCGTGTTCACATAAATTTTGAGTAGCAGAATAATCATTTTGATTACATCTTCTGCTAATAGGCTTATTCGTAATTTTAACATTGTAGCTAACTTAAGGGCGGACATTCTTCAAACAAATAAACAAACAATAACATAAAAAGACAAACAAACTTTAATTCGTAATACATTTGAGCAGACGATAACATTAAATGGAATACGAGAAATTTAAAATATGATAAATATCACAAGAAATCACTGAACATAAAGCATGAGTTTTTGTTTCTCAACAAGTCAGCAGTAAGACACAAAAATGTATGATGATAGCATAACCTATATTGTTATACTGACGGCACAACACGTAAAATTGTCCTTTATTCAGTTGCCCACATATAACATAAAATGATACATTTCTCGTCACAGAACAGAAAATAAGAAAAATCATGGACCATAGTAGACAAACAGTGTTCCACTATCTAACTCATGCTGTTACTATCATCATCAGCTGCCATCTCTGTATCGAAGGTCGGCTGTAACGGATCTCCAACGTCTTCTATCTCTTGTCTTGATGGTGCACTCTGGTAGACTTTTTCCTGAAATCTCTTGATGTTATCTTCCCACATATAGCGTTGTCTTCCTCTTGCACGTTTGCCTTCAACCCTGTCTTCTATTATGGTCTTCAGTAAGGTGTTATGTCTTTTTATATGGCTAAAACTATGAGAGCTGTCTAATTTTGAATTTCTTCATTAATGCTCTTTTTATTCCTAGGTTTTCTGGGTTCTCTTTATATGCTGTCTTCTCTCTCTATGAGATGCAACCATGTTCATTTATGGTATAACTAACATTCCGATGGCCAGTCAAAGATATGTCCTGGTGCGCCCAGTATGCGTAACCCCGAACTTTCTTCAAAACTAACTAACCTATAATGTCAGATCTGAACAGAGGATGAAGAGCTGAGACTTCCACATGGACCTTGAGAAGACTATGGACTTCGTCCGGGCGACAGACGACCTATATATCTAGCATGACTAATACTCTGAACGCAGAAGATGAATAAGTAGTCAAGGCTGTGATGATCTAAGTCCCCATATCCAGGCAAGGAAATTATCAACATCATATTATCCGATAAAGGATGTGATCAACATCACAGTATCCAGTCAAGGATGTGATCACTATCCCATTATCAAATCAAGGATATGATTGACGACACAGTACCCAGGCAAGAATGTAACTCACATTACAGTGTCCAATCAAATTATGTTACTGATACCAGTGTATCTCATCAAATGTCCAATCAAATGTCCAATCTAGCTGGCAGTAATTTTCAGATATTCAAATATTAATCCAAAGAAATTACTATGTTGTTGTTCCGATCCCCACGGGTTCAAGTTATTCATTCTTTCACCCTTGCAACAAAATATGGGGTATTGGTTTTGGGCTTTTTTGCAACCCCTGAGAACTTCCCCGACTCAGCGGGCGCAGCTGGTGGAGGTCACACCAGACCCACTAATTGGTGTGTGTGCAATGCCAAGAGAAGGATGGTTCTCTTCCCTGGAAAGGGGGGGGGGGGGTCATTGTGAGGCGGTGGCGCAGCCTCCTTGCCAAAAGACGCCGTCCGAACAGACACACACACACAGCTCTACCCCATGTGAACTGGGAAACTCGTCACAGACGTCTCGCTCCCTATAGTCATCTTCTACTGCGCCTCTTGTTGTCTAATCTTTCTGTAACAAAGCTACAGATCAACGAAAGTAGACTTCACCGTGAGTAGCTTATAAGAGGAGCGTTAAGAAGAGTACTCGCTTGCTCTCTGTGCTGATGATTCTGAAACACGTCACTCAACGAAATTAAAAGCCGAAACTTTTAAATTTAAACGGCACGGCAAACAAAACGATGAGAAAAATGGAAGAACTAATGTTCAACCAAGAATGGTGATCTTAATGAAACATTCAATTAAAGTACACTGACATTCGTTTAGTCAATCATTTATTAATAATTTTCCACTACCTGTAGTTATTCAATCAATTCCCTGTACTGTATCATTCTTTCCATTTAAGTTCTTTTATGTTTTCTTTATTCTTGTAAATCTTCTCCGATTTGTTTTGGAATTTTGCTGATATTACTATTGGACCAGCTGCTTACCAATCAATATATGTATTGTAGGTTTTATTTGACAGCATTACAGACACAACGTCACTATGAGATGAACTTTATTTCTCGTTGTTGTTGTTGTTTAACTAGGCCTGCTGAGCATCTCGCTCTTTAACAGCCAATACCAAGTTGAAGACTTCTTGGTATTATCTACACTGTAGATCTAGGCTTTTCCTGTGGCTTTTCTGCCATTCTGAAAGGTGTTCAGTTGAAGACCTGAACGCCAATCTCGCAAGCTTGGCTTGCATTTAAAGGATCATCACATCTGGTCCCAAGCTAGAAGGAAGAAGCGCGTGTCATACTGTGTATTCCCCATCATCCAAGAGGGGGGGGGGGGGGGGGGGGGGCTCCTCTCCACATATACAGAGCTAAAATACTGTGCTCCGGTTCTGGGCTCTACCAAGGAATCGTCACGTCCTACACAGACCCACTTCTCAACTCCTCCTGCCCATCATGGGGTCCATAGTGAGATATTCCTGCATGCAGACAACCAGGTAAAAGCCAGACTTACATCTGGGGTTCAAGTGACTCCTCCAAGCTTAGTGTGCAATGCTGGGTTCTCAACATATTTCACCACCGGGGTAATCCCTGGAAGTTAGTGGATCATTTCAAGAGTCAATGAGGCGTAATTAGTCTCACAGGCAGAGGTTCACATCGAAATCTATATATTATATCATTGTGTATAGCTGGTGGTCATTATAAGGATGACTCCAGACGTGCCTTCGTGCATTTCTTTCCTCGCTACCTGAGTTCAGCATTACTTCTACTGTGGTCATTTCTATTTTCCCTTGTGCTTCATTTAGTAGTAATAAAATGTCAAAATTACAGTTTCTTATTTCTGCTCCCAGTTCTTTCTTCTTCACATAGTGTTCGAACATTCCAGGTGCCAGCTGTAGAGATTCTCCGATTTAAAACAACGACGATCCAAACTCACTTTGGCTGAGTACGCACGACCACATTGCCTAATGCGATAGAAGATGGTCGTCCTCCATGAACGGTAGAGTTACAATATTTGTTTTAATTGACTTTTTCATGATCTCCTTCAAGCTTTTGTAGCTTAGGATCAATCAGGATAGGGTAATCGGCCACGTTCCCAACCTTCCTTAGGTGTCTCATACGAATTTTTGGCGACGTCACTGTTACTATTCTTTGCATATCTTTTGAACTCTGACAAAACACGTCCGGAAGTTATTAAGCTGAACCTTAGCAGACACGCCAAGCTTTCTTTTGTTTTTTGTTTTTCTTTTTAAGTTTGGTATAATCTGGCGCTGTCATAATAGACAGGAGCGGGGTAACTAACGTTAAAATTATATTATTAAACATATCCTGTATTCAGAAACCCAGATCAGAATAAAAACACTAGTTCACTAGCTTTAACTTCAAACTTCATACTTTTACTCAGACTATTCAAATACAGAAAAGTAAAAATACTTTATAAACTTAACAAGATCATATTCTGTTAGTTGTTACATTTCAGAAAACATTTCCGAAGAATCCAAACCAAAACAGCAGAGCAGAGAACAATATAGATGTAACATGAAAGATGGGACTAATGTTTTAGATAACAGAACCACACATAAAATTTAAAAAAAAATGTTTATCGAGATGTGTCAGCTGTTGTCAGAAACAAATCAAATTAAGAAAAACACACAGATAAGTTAAAATATAGGCCCTAGTAATAGAGATATTTCAAACATTTAAAATAAAAGACGAAAGAAAACAAATATGGAAGGTTGAATAAAATGAGGGAAATATTTAAGGTAGAATGCACAGAGAAGAAGGCGGGAAATAGAATGCACAGAGAAGAAGGCGGGAAATAGAATACACAGAGAAGAAGGCGGGAAATAGAATACACAGAGAAGAAGGCGGGAAATAGAATAGAAAGGTGAAAGTAAGAATGCTCAGAAAGACGTATGGAAATGAGAATGCAGAGAGAGAGAGAGAGAGAGAGAGAGAGAGAGAGAGAGAGAGAGAGAAAGGTGAAAGTAAGGTATCAGAGACAGAAAGGTGAGAACAAGAGTGGCCAGAAAGAAAGGTAGAAGCTAGTGTAAAACAAAACAAAGAAATGGAGAAAGACATATACAGAAAAAGGTAAACTGTAGAATGGCAAGAGAAAGTTTATTGTTAAGTAACAGATAATTAATGTGTGCAATAGAGTGCACGGACATAAACATAGAAACTACACCTAGAGAAAAGTGTATCATACCTTACAGTAATAACAAGATATTAGGTAAATCTCAGAGGAAAAATATATAATGTACGGTACAGAATGAGTGATGACTGCTGAGTCCAGCGAGAGAGCTGTCAAATGAGTATCAAGAGAAGTGTCACTTGACTGCTACAAGAGAGATGTCAGCTGAGTGATATAAGAGACGTATCAGCTTAGTGCAACAAGAGAGATATCAGCTTTGTGCAAGAGAGATATCAATCAGATAAGTGTTACAAGAGAGATATCAGATGAGTGTTACAAGAGAGATATCAGATGAGTGTTACATGAGAGATATCAGATGAGTGTTACATGAGAGATATTAAATGAGTGTTACATGAGAGATATCAGATGAGTGTTACATGAGAGATATCAGATGAGTGTTACAAGAGAGATATCAGATGAGTGTTACATGAGAGATATCAGATGAGTGTTACATGAGAGATATTATCAGATGAGTGTTACATGAAAGATATCAGATGCGTGCTACATGAGAGATATCAGATGAGTGCTACAAGAGAGATATCAGATCAGTGTTACATGAGAGATATCAGATGAGTGTTACATGAGAGATATCAGATGAGTGCTACATGAGAGATATCAGATGAGTGCTACATGACAGATAACAGATGAGTGCTACAAGAGAGATATCAGATGAGTGTTACATAAGAGATATCAGATGAGTGCTATGAGAGAGATATCATCAGATGAGTGCTATAAGAGAGAATCAGATGAGTGCTATAAGAGAGATATCATCAGATGAGTGCTATATCAGATGAGTGAGAGATATCATTTGAGTGCTATAAGAGAGATATCAGATGATTGCTATAAGAGAGATATCATCAGATGAGTGCTATGAGAGAGATATCAGATGAGTGCTATGAGAGAGATATTAGATGAGTGCTATGAGAGAGATATGAGATGTGCTATAAGAGAGATATCGATGAGTGCTATAAGAGAGTTATCAGCTGAGTGCTATACGGCAGATATCAAATGAGTACCACAAGAGATGTGTACAGTGAGAGAAATGTCAGCTAAATATTGCAAGATCACAACGACAAATAAATGACAATACAAGACTAATGTATAATACGATAGCAATCATGTAATTCAACAAGACACAAATGTAAGTTGGTATATTGCTACACAATTATGTCAGTGGTATATTGCTACACAATTATGTCAGTGGTATATTGCTACACAATTATGTCAGTGGTATATTGCTACACAATTATGTCAGTGGTATATTGCTACACAATTATGTCAGTGGTATATTGCTACACAATTATGTCAGTGGTATATTGCTAAACAATTATGTCAGTGGTATATTGCTACACAGTTATGTCAGTGGTACATTGCTACACAATTATGTCAGTGATATATTGCTACACAATTATGTCAGTGGTATATTGCTACACAATTATGTCAGTGGTATATTGTTACACAATTATGTCAGTGGTATATTGCTACACAATTATGTCAGTGGTATATTGCAACACAATTACCTGTATGTCAGTGGTATATTGCTACACAATTATGTCAGTGGTATATTGCTACACTCAATGGGCGGGTAACGGGCTCCTTTACCTTTACCTTTATATTGCTACACAATTATGTCAGTGGTATATTCCAACACAATTATGTCAGTGGTACATTGCTACACAATTATGTCAGTGGTATATTGCTACACAATTATGTCAGTGGTATATTGCTACACAATTATGTCAGTGGTTATTCGTTAAAGAGAAAGAAACAGGAAAAGATAATTCTAGTATAAAACACGAAGCAGATAATCAGGTAACTGTGGCGAGATAACAAACAAAACTAGGTGAGTTATGATAAATGTTAAAAAAACAATAAACTTTCAGAATAAAAAAAGATGGCACACGCGAAACAAAAATAAAACAAAAAAACTTAGAAAAAGTCTGATAGTTAATTTCCAAAATATAACTGGAAAAGAATTCAGCATAAGAACAAAAAACTTGGGTGTAGAGATAACAGAAGATGGCTAGAACGGTAAACACACGAGAAAGGTAGGGAAAAAAATATGGATGCGGAAACTACTAGATCACGTGACTACATATACGGTCACGAGATCCCATTAGCTGAACATTCCGTGTTAAAGTGAGCTACTACCTCGCAACCACACAGAGGAGTGAAGGAACAAGATAGGAACATGACGGGAACTTACGGGAACTCAAAATGGTCGTAGCTTTTTTCCTCATGATGCTCTCTGGATGACAAATTGAAGAGATTGTTGATGAAAACTCAACTGCTAGTTTGTTATCTCTTTCTTTCTAACAACTCTCTCTCTCTCTCTCTCTCTCTCTCTCGCTCATTCACTCTCTGTATTTCTCTCTTCTTCTCTCTCAGTTACTTATCCCCTCTCGTATGCACACACTCAAACACATATGATTTAATGAGCTCACGTAGACACACTCACTCAACCAGACACACACTTACACTAGCATTCTCACACGGTAACACGCAGGTACACACAATACACACTCACTCAACCAGACACACACTTACACTAGCATTCTCACACGGTAACACGCAGGTACACACTATACACACTCACTCAACCAGACACACACTTACACTAGCATTCTCACACGGTAACACGCAGGTACACACAATACACACTCACCACTATACAGTTGTCATTTGATTAGTATTATACAAACATAACAACATCATTTTGTTAGTCTCAGGAGCTATACATACATAAAAAAACATACGTTTATAGCTAAAGAAAAGAAAACAATGGAAAGAAAGAATGAATGAAAAATGAAATACAGGGGAAAAAAGGGGGGGGGGGGAAGTAAAGTAGATATCAACCAAATCTATTGCCGAGATCTTTCTAAATTTAAAAAAAAATATAACAGAAAGAACGGGCAGAAATTATGACGTCATTTGTGCCTACAGATGTACAGCAAAAAAATTAACAAGACTATATGTGTATGATACATACTCTATACACAAGATACATACGGATACATATTATGTACACATTGCCAGCACGTCATGTACAAGACCATAATCTGTACACACTTGATAAATGTACATATCCCGTACATTTGATAACACATGTATAGAAAGCACAGCTGATTTATCGGAATTTGTCTTTTCCCTCTTCCTGAAGCATGGCATCACCACTGCCACTGGTTGCCTGGCAGAAAACCTGCACCACAGCATTCGTGTACTCTTGTAATGGTGCTTTTTGTCGCAATTTGTTTTATATCGTGAAGTTGCCAGCATAATTCACAACCTCATATTACCACCGTCTTACGCCACTCTTGAGACATCTGCAAATCTATTCTTTCGTTGTCTCCCCTTGAAACTTATTAGATATAAACTGATTCCGTATTTTCTTTGTGTTTTCTAATAATATTTGTTACAAACTATGCGCTTTTATTTAAACAATTTTGTAAGTGTAAATTAGATATTACGCTGAACCCTGAATTAGGAATGTTGAGGGGGAATCTATGCATCTTACATACAGAAGTTTAGTATCATACATAATTAACATTTAGACTTCAGCTAGAGGATCAGAGCTTGCCTGTGTTTCAACTCAATAATCTGCTGTTTGTATGAGCATTTTATAACTGTGCAATGGTAATTCTGACAAGCCAAACTAGTTTCTACTAGCAATAGACTGGGTTATGAGAACATCGACAACACACAACAGAAATGTAATCCAGTGGACTCTGACTAAGCAGTTGGATTATCTGGATTTTGCTGATGACTTAGCTCTTCTGTCCCATAACCGTAATCAGATGCAGGACAAATTGAAAACACACGATGTGAGGTCACAGCAATTGGGTCTGAAAATACACAGGGAAAAGACAAAGATAATGAGAATAAATGCAGGTAATGATAACAGGGTTGAACTTGAAGAAGCACCAATACAAGATGTAGAATCGTACACATATCTTGGCAGCAATACAGACAAAGTTGGAGGGACAGACAGTGATATCAAAATAAGAATACAAAAAGCAAGAGGAGCTTTCATTGCATTGGGAAATATATGGAGATCAAGAGAAATCGGATCCAACACGAAAATAAGAATCTTCAACTCAAATGTGAAGTCAGTCCTATTGTATGGCTCTGAGACATGGAGAACAACAAAGACAACAACCAAAAAGCTACAGACTTTCATAAATGGGTGCTTGCGTAGAATAGAGGGATTAAAATGGTATGACAAGGTTAATAACGTGGAACTGATGACAAGAACTAGAAAAGGGCCAGTGGAACAAGAGATGAGAAGAAGACGATGGCGAAGGATAGGGCACACAATGATGAAACCTGTTGATAGCATTACAAGGCAGTTCTTGTTCTGGAACCCCCAGGGCAAGAGAAGCAGAGGTAGACCAAGAAGCACATGGAGAAGAGAGCTGGAAACAGAGGTGAAAATTATGAGGAGAATGTGGAAAGAACTTGAGATGATGGCACGTGATAGGAGGACTTGGCATGTGTTTGTTGAAGGCCTATGCTCCTTTGGGAGTGGTGGGTTATGAATGAATGAATGAAACTAGTTTCTAGAATAACTAAAATGGGAGTAATTAGATACGATCTTTTGTCATCCCCACCTGGCAAGGTAAACATGCATTTTGTTTATTTATTTATTTTTTTTTTAAATTGCCTCGTTTTGGCGAGGCGCGTCCCGTTCAACCTAGCCGGTTATATTAGGGCGCATGTCCAAATATAAAAAAAACCTTTAGGTCTCGAGAAATTAATGGCCAAGTTCAATGAAAACTTGACTTAAGCAAATGCCAGGATTTCTAAGACGTGGAGACCATACACACTATAGACTTAGATACGTGAAATACACACAAACAAATACAAACTTGTGCATTATTTGGATAGGTACAGTCACACACACACATAGAGATAAATGCATGGAAGCAGAATACTTTACATACAGACAGACACTTACACAAACAGACACACATATAAACATACGTAAACACAAAAAGAGCGGCGCACTCGTAAACATATTCAAACAAAAAACATACACACATATACATGTACAGTATATACAAACAACATGCATACAAGTGAAGCAAATAAGTAGACAAACAAGAGAAGTTAAAATACATACACACATACACATAAATATACAAATGCGCGTTTATATATAAACACACACACAGTGGCACAAGAAAAAAACAATGACATAAAAGGAGGGAAAAGGTAAAGGCACCTTTGAAAAACATAAAAGATAAATGGCAAGACCGCGGGGAGAGGTCAATGACACACAAGACACGCAGTGTGTTACTAATTTATGGATAAGCGATGAGCCTGCGAGAAGGATTGGGTTTAAAACTCCGGAGGGTTCATTAGGTACAAACCTAACCATACAAACTACTCCTACACATGATTGCGTACATTCACAGTAATAAAGAGAAGACGTACTTACTTGATTGTGTATGTACATAAAGGCTCAAATACGTATGTGTACACAAGCTGAAGGAAGGCAAGGATAACCCACCGTGGCAGTGGACATTTATACACGTACATATATACAAAATACGCATAAACGTACGTGCACGCAAATGCGCATTCTATGTACATGTATCCAAAGATTTAAAACGCACATGTACATAGACCCTTACATGTGCATGTTCACAAAATATGCATTTACATGTAAATACAGACTCAAAGACGTACATGTACATAAATGCCCATACATGTAGACGTACACAAAGGTTCACACAAAAAATACACTACCAAATCTAAAACTAACACACACATGCACACACACTTGGATATCTAGGTCGAAGGCCGGCGGACTTGAAACAAAACGAATCTACAAGGACACACACAACTGGAGATCAAGGTCAGGAAGAAAGCAGACTTATAGAAACATATTACATGTGGCCTCCATGCACCTACCGTGGTGGGGTGAGGGTGTGTTTAGGAAACTGTACAGATCCTCAATCCCTTATCCGAAACTCTTTCGGTATTTGGAATTTTTCGGATTTCAGACCGATAGTACAATATACGAGTATGTATCGTGTACTATGGTAACACATCAGCAGGATCTGGCAGCACTCCGTAAGTTAACACATTAATATTTGTAAAGTCCTGGTTATATTAAATATAGTCTTTAAGTTATTTATTACAGACGTAAGTTAAATCATACAAGTTTTATAATTAAAACAGTTTTTGCTTAGACTAAAATGTTAAATTTTTTTCCAAAATCACCAATGCAAGGTTTTGTTTTTTTTAAGCTGCATTTAATAGATATTTTAAAACGTCACCAATTCACCGTCGTCATGATGTGCTGACACCAATTCACCGTCGTCATGATGTGCTGACATCAATTCACCGTCGTCATGATGTGCTGACATCAATGACGTAAAATGCAATTATATAACATCGTCTGAGTTGTTACATTACAGTCGCACATCTATAATAGTATAATTCATCTTGTCTATGAAACTGGCGCCTCAATCCTGCTTGGATCATGTCGTGTTCCACGAAAAATAATGTCGGTGTCCAGAGCTTTTCGAATCTCGTAAAGGGATTGAGAACCTGAAGTGAGCAGGGAACTGAATGTTACGGATTGAGGTGATGGAAATGTATTTGCCTTACACCGAGCATGGTAAGGTGTAAGAAAGTTCGTTTTTCGAGCTACGAAAGGTGTACAGTTCACAATTTGTTCTTGAAAATTTTAGGATAACAGGTAAAACTATCATTAAATAAGCAGAAACTTTTTTTTTAAAACAGATTTTGAAGAATGTAATAATAACAGTTATAGTTTCATATAGTTAGAAGCAGAAAAACATAATAGAAGAACAATAGATGAGAAGATGCTGGCGTTAGATGGGAGAAAATAAGTTGATATTACAGGGCCGTCCCCATTCTGGAAGCCCCTGAGCAAGAGAAATATGGAGTTACCGGAAACAAATCTGGGAATAGAGAACTGGAGACAGATATACAAGGGATAACAGAGACACGCAAAGACCTTGAACGGGACAGGGAGTTGTTGTTGTTGTGATTGTGGTTATTGTTCTTGTTGTTGTTGTTCTTGCTGTTGTTGTTGGTTGTTGTTGTTGTGGTTGTTGTGGTTGTTCTTGTTCTTGTTGTTGTTGTTCTTGTTGTTGTGGTGGTTGTTGTTGTTGTGGTTGTTGTTGTTCTTGTTGTTGTTGTTGGTTGTTGTTGTGGTTGTTGTTGTTGTTGTTCGTTGTTAGTTGTTGGTTGTTGTTGTTGTTGAGAACGTAAAGGTACTAACAGATTGACATAGTAGGAAACATAATTAAGAACAGGACAACCAGTAGGGCATGAGAAATTTGATTAAAACTGATAGAAGATCTCTGGGTGCACTTTGTTTTACACCATAGCATGTATAAAGAAGGTTTAATTAAGAACCTGGAAATGGGGAAACAACTATACTGTTTCAACGCTATTTAAAAACAAAAGGAAAAAAAAAAAGCTTTCATAATCTCTGATCATTTTTATTTTTTTCTCAAACGAAAATTTCTTATTTGATACATTCCCCCAAAAAAGGCACATATTTGTATTTTAATCTGGAATATGGCTTTTATCTTGGTATGTTTTATTATCCGTTTTGGAGTTTACCAAGACGAGGGAAAAAATATTGAAATTGACATAAAATGTTATTAAAAATTTTGGATTTCATATTGAAAGTAGTAGATTTATGTTAGAGTTCATAAAGAATGTTGGAGGTAACAATGGGATGGTAGATTTATGTTAGAGTTCATAAAGAATGTTGGAGGTAACAATGGCATGGTAGATTTATGTTAGAGTTCATAAAGAATGATGGAGGTAACAACGGCATGGTAGATTTATGTTAGAGTTCATAAAGAATGTTGGAGGTAACAATGGGATGGTAGATTTATGTTAGAGTTCATAAAGAATGTTGGAGGTAACAATGGGATGGTAGATTTATGTTAGAGTTCATAAAGAATGTTGGAGGTAACAATGGTATGGTAGATTTATGTTAGAGTTCATAAAGAATGTTGGAGGTAACAATGGGATGTTAGATTTATGTTAGAGTTCATAAAGAATGTTGGAGGTAACAATGGGATGTTAGATTTATGTTAGAGTTCATAAAGAATGTTGGAGGTAACAATGGGATTGGAGGGAAGTGACACTCGGAAACTACTTCAATGAAAACCACATTCACAAACTACAAAAAGTTCACCAGAAAATGGGAACTCAGAAAAATACTGGATTTTTAATAACCAAATTCATTCATAAATAAGTCAGTTTAGTTCAAGAATGCAAATATAATTCAGCTAAAGTGTACATGATCTTTTCTAATAATGTTACAGGCTAGATAAAAGTAACTAGCATGGTATATTTTTTTAGATCATTCCTTTACAGCACAAGTAAAACTTTGTACTTTTTGGAAATTACGCCTAATTGTATAAATACTGTATGGCACAGAATGAATAAAGCATAACTCAGTATAAACTTAATGAATCTTAGTGTTAATGTTAGACATCATGGTCTACATATAGTTAATCATAGCGATGGTATAACAAAGCGTAGTCTTGATGTAGCAAATCTTGACCTTGATGTAGCAAATATAGGACACCAAGAGCCAGGGATCCAGACCTCCAGGACGACCCAGAGTTTGCTGGGAGCACAACATTAGACTATCTCTGAAGGACAACATTAGACTATCTCTGAAGGACTAAAGATTATATAGAACCAGGTCAAAAGGAAGACAACCAATATGATATTTATAACACATAAGGAAGGGAAACCCGAGACAACCAATATGATATTTATAACACATAAGGAAGGGAAATCCGAGACAACCAATATGATATTTATAACACATAAGGAAGGGAAACCCGAGACAACCAATATGATATTTATAACACATAAGGAAGGGAAACCCGAGACAACCAATATGATAACATGGCGCTCTGGCTGGCAACTTTCTACACCCCAAGGTAGAAGAGGAACGACTAAGTAAGTAAGTAAGTAAGTAAGTAAGTAAGTAAGTAATCAGCATAGATTAAATGTTGCAACATTCAGTCTTGATATAACTGCAGAGACTTAGAATGAGCAGATCTCAGTCTTGATGTAATATAGCCTAGCCTAGAAGAAGCAGATCTTAGACTTACTGTAATGTAGCATAGCATAGAAGAAGCATATTTTAGATTCGATGTAATAAAGCATAATATAGAAGTAACACATCTTAGCCTTGATGTAATATAGAAGTAACACATCTTAGCCTTGATGTAATATAGAAGTAACACATCTTAGCCTTGATGTAATATAGAAGTAACACATCTTAGCCTTGATGTAATATATAGCATAAGTTAAATGTTTAAACTTTTAGTCTTGATACAATAAACGAGTTAATCGTACCGTTGATGTACAATAGCATGTTATAGAACATAATAGCAGAGATGGACGTATGAGAGGATGCATTCGTCGTGTATACAACCAGCGAGCTACATGAACAGTTAGCATTCATACTCTTCGACATATACTGAGGGAGACTGAGCACCTATGGGTTTGCCCGGAGTGCAATTATGTCGATTCTCTTCAACTATAACAACAAAAATTCTAGAACAGAGGACCCCAGTGTGATCTATATCGATTCCATCGATATCCAGGAGGTTTATGAACCACAGAGGGTCGATTAAACTTTGAGATATACATAAATCATCTCGGAAACTTAAGGGAAGATATTCAAGTACGTTTCGAGGACCTGGAGAAAATGTTTACATCTGATTGGATTCATACGTCATTTAATGTAGAAATAGAAAACGTAGTCACTGAATCTCACCTATAAGATGAACTCATTGACATATGCGTGCACCGCGAAGCTAAATTATTGCTCAAAATAAAAACCTCAGTGACTAATGGAGAAATCTAAATAGTGCTACAAAATACCACAAGCTGTATGCAGCATGTTGAGCCATTTCTACTTACATTCCCAAGTTCGTATATAGTTGAAGCTAGTTCTAGCCACGCAAATACAGCATTGTCAAAGCAAAGAAATAGACTGAACCTGGAAGAACAAGCTGACTAAAGCTCACCAAATTACAACCTAAAATTAATGCCCTTGTTAACACTCATCAGCCACATCTTTCTGATTAATGAATTTAACCATTTCAATTAAAAAAAAGGAATGTTAATATATTGTTCCGGTATAATGACTTCCTTATTTTATTTATTAATTTATTTTTCCTGGGGTCGATTACGGAACAAGGATTCCATGCATGTGTATACGTTTTGGGACCCCTGGCCAAGAAGAAGCATATCTTAAGAGAAATAGCATAGCTTATAAGTAGCAAATGTTAGCCTAGTTGCAACACAGCATGACCTAAATAAATCCTAGCTGTCTGGTGCCAGAACATCGCAAGCTTAAAATAGCAACATGCAAAGGGGGAAACCACGTCACTCTCTGAGGAATGCTACTCCGTTGTCATGGCAACTATACGGGGAAGTAACTTACGTGGGAGTAGCCTCCTCTTGTGGTGGAGCAGCCGCGGGTGCTTCCTCTCTAAATATTGTTTATATACCAGAGTTAGGTAAGACAGCGTGCGACGGTGAGCAGCGAAACATAGCAACGTTTAGAGCAACACTATTGTTATGTTCTACTGGCAAGTTTAGAACAATAATTTTGTTATGTTCTACTGGCAAGTTTAGAGCAAGAATTTATCTTTGTTCTACTGGCATACAGAGCATAGGATTTTTCAAGGTGGTGCTAGATCTTGTTTTGTCGCTCCCCCGACCACAGACGGCACCACCAAAAAGCAGTTCTACTGGCATAGCTACCTCTGACTTAGTTACAGCAGAATTGCTGACATCAGCAGTCTAATTTTTCTTACAAGTTTGACATTTTGGAAGGAATCGATATTTACTGAATAAAAATACTTGGAAATGTTAAACGAACAGGTGATTTGTTAGTCTGTTAATGCGTAGCAGCTAAACTTGCTCATAACTTGCGATGTAGAAGCCTGTAAGGAGGGCAGGTGACTCGTGCTGAGTATGACGTCACGCTTCGCCTGCTCCATTTGCCAGCGGTGTTAATGTTATTATATAGACATAATATGAGCAGCACATAAAGCAGGTGAGTATCGGAGCTGAGGGTAGTCTGCATGTAGCACAAGTGAAAGCTGCCGCAGGTAAAGCTAGTGTGAGTTGTTTGCGGATAGGAAGACTGGATGAATGAATGTCTTCTATCTCCCACGTTTAATACGTTCTGTAACCAGCAAACGTGAACATAGGTCAAGGTCAGCTTAATATTCGCTGTTTCTGAAGGTCATTATGCTTTTTCTGCTTATTCGTTGCCCTTCAGCGCCCTGTGGAGCACAGGTCTTCAATAATTTCTCACCGTCTTTTTTATTTTAGACAGTTTGTTCAACTTCTTTACGGTCTTCTACCATGTCTGTCTCATGTCAACTTATCTACGTGTGCGTATTGTTTTTTCCCTTTGTTCTCTTGTGGCCGTCTTCTATTTCTTCCACTTTGTGGATTGGAGAAAAAGAACTGCCACGTGATGCTAAAAGATGATTTCTTCAAAGTAAGCTCCAGCCATCTGCATTGTCTTTTCCTGGTCTCGCTTCCGCATATACTGGCAACCCAAAATGTTTTTGCCGAGATACCATAGATAGGCAACGTTCTCAAAAGGCACCTTTCCCCACAGAAAGCACGAGGAAAGGCACATATATTATCGACACTCTTTGTAGTCGCTCAAGATGGTAGATATTTAGCCGTCAATCCAGATGAATCCTGGTAAGATGAGCAGCAAAACAGTCAAAAAGGCCAAATAAAATGATCTGGTCACGGAGTTGAGACATATCGGGGGTTGACAGATACACGTGTAGCCGTAGAGGTAGGTGCCCGAGGTCTAATGGCTGCCTTAGTCTATGATCTACTGAAACTATTGGGCATGACAGTCAACAACAAAGGTATTTAAAGGACTTGACGAAACCGTGGACAGTTTCCTTAGCCACGACACGACCACAAAGGGCCGTGACATTCAGGATAGCAATTTATATACAAGATAATGTAAATACTGTACTTTACAATTTGCTGAATGGATACAATCAGGAGTGATTTTGGAAGGTACGACCAAGGTGCAGTAGGTTCAATTCCCAGGTCAGGCGGAAAAATCAGAAGCAGGCAGACACGTGGGTGTCATGATTCAACTGGCCCACCCTACTTAGAGTATATAGAAAGCAGAGTCGAGAACGCATTTCTTTGACAGCTGAGTAAGCTGAGGATGGCAGAACCTAGTTGTGATTCCGGTCTCTTTGCCTCGAGTAGTAAGAGCAGTAACCAGTCTGTCAGTCAGTCAGTCAGTCTGTCAGTCAGCATGACAGAGAGATTTACTTTGTTCTTGAAATAACTGTTCATGAGTTATAGAGTTCAAACGCAGCGAGGGATGGAACCCGTCGCCCTGCCTCACAAAAGCTAAGATCTAGTACAGTAAAGTCTCTAAAACACTTCACTCCCCGTATGTCAGTATTTCTAACGGGAATACCTTTTCTATCACACTAGCCAACCAAAAATCTCCATACAAGGACATCTGTTTGACTTGTCCGTGTCACTTTTACAAAATGCTCGTATGCTTTAATTGCGTTCTTTCCTGACCAGGACCACGTCCTTGTTCCATATTTCATAACTTCCCCTCCTATTGGCATCTCCTTGTCCAGACTTCAGGCAAGACTAAACTGCCTTTGCATCCTGCTACCTGACCTGGCCTATTACTTGATGATTACTGATAGATTAAGGTAGGCATCACAATGGTCAAGAGTTATCGCTCAGTGAAGGTGGATCAAAGACAAGACAAGACAGGTAGGCCAGGTGGAAGGTCATGCACACATGGATTTTCATTTTTTTTTAAACCACAAGATAGGGAAAGAAGACATGGAAAGTCCTTGAGCGGAGAGCACAGGACAGGACAGGACAAGACAGGACAGGACAGGACATGACAGGACAAGACAGGACAGGACAGGACAGGAGGACGATATGATTTTACTGAAGGTTTTACGTTTGTGATGATGGTCAAGAAAAGTGAGTGGACGATTGATGATATTATATTGTAAGCAATGGCGTGTTTAGGAATATGGGCTGGTCGGATCAGGGTAGTCTATCCGGGGCCTCAATCATAGATGCCTTCCCCCCCCCCCCCCCCTTTTTTTTTTCCCTGCAAAGCCATTTTATTGTAATATGTTCTAAATTGAACTGAGCATATTTTTTATAAGCTGAATTAAACATCCTTCACATCACCATCTCGCACAAAAAAAACAAACAAACAAACAAAAGCAAAAACAAACAAACACTTCTGAGCTTCGCAACAATTAATAGGAAACGTTTGGAAGGGGCGGTGCCTGATGCCCTTTTTGCTAAATACGCCACTGCATATGTGACAGACACAGTCAGACAGACAGAAAGGAGCTGGTAGAAACATTTAGTTAAACAAATTACACAAATTAAATACAGAGTTAATATAGAGGTTAAACAATTTATAACGAACATACAATAGACAAGCCAAATGCAAAACATGTGTGTAATGGTTGATCTGAAAACAGAAACAGAATGAGAAAGATGCAGAGAGAGAGAGAGAAAAAGAGAGAGAGAGAGAGAGAGAGAGAGAGAGAGAGAGAGAGAGAGAGAGAGAGAGAGAGAGAGAGAGAGATATGGAAAGAAAGAGAGATTTTTTTAGCTTAAATGTCCATACTGCAAAACTGATGTCCCATTAGGCATAAATCAAGAACAGCAGTAATACAGTACTTGTTTGGTACAAACAACGGAATAAGAAGGATTTCATAATGGTAGAGAAATGCAGTATCTAAAGCTTAATTTTACTGTAAAACTTTGCATAATTAAGACAGTTGTAAAATAGAAGTCACAATGAGTACTTACTCCTCCTGTGCTGGTTCTCTGAAAATAAACAAAAAAACCGAATATAAATAATTTCGTTTAACAAGGTCACAGGTTGAAAGTCAGTGCAGCATTATTTATCATCATCATTTCCTTGTTTGTCCTTATGCAACCACCCCTACAGATGACCCCCATGAAGAAACCTACACCAACAGCCTAAACTCGTGAAGTGGTAGTTTCTGTGGTTGACATGGTGTGGTCTCTAGTCCCTAGTCCCTTGTACAACTTTATGTTACTCGCCTTGTTGACATGCCTGAAAGTAGGGTAATCCTGTTCCTTCTTCGTATCATCACAGAACCATGGAATCTTCACGGCACACCGTAGAACACTTCTTCTTCAAGTACCGTGTCTGGTCGCGTAGGCGATCATGTCTCTCCACAACATCCTGTCTACAGGACTATTTATCAATATTCATATATTATTACTACTCAGTCTTTTAAAAAAAAATACATAAGAAATGCTTAGCTCTGACAGAACTACACGTTTGAATGTTTTGTTTTTGTGGTGCAGCCTCGTCACTTATCTTTTTATTTTTCAAATTGATTTGATTTAGTCCCTACCATTATTTACCTATCTTGTCCGCCGCCGCTGATTTGATTTTGTTATGAGTTCTTGTTCGGGGAGGCAAAGACAAAATAAGACTACTGCACCAATCAGCAAAACTGAAAGATAAGACTAATATGAAGCTGTGCACGGACGGCCTATCAACCTTCTAGTGTATAACACAGTAATACAGACACAACGACTACAAGAATACATGAATGCTTTAGGCAGGCTACTTACAAGAAGACCAGCAGCAGAAGTGGCCCTTGTTACATAAGGACCAAACAAAGAAATGCTGATAATACATGATTATAAGTACAGACAGTATGGGGGCTCGTCCCTAGTTGAGCAAGGCTGCTGCTAGCCATTTCACGGCTTATATTTAAAACAGAAAATTTGCTTACATACGTTGTTTATTTTTTATAATTATGTTTCCTCTACAAAAATATTAAATTTTCTGCTTCCCTGAAACGAGGATATATGTCTAGATAATCGCATGTAGACGAGCATCCTGTGTTTGACAGACTGACCTGTCTAAGAACGGCTTGGCAAAATTTAAAAAAAAAAAAAAAACTCAGCTAAAGCTGGAACCATTTCATTCTGAAATTCACGAGACAGCAGCTTACGCAGCTATGTACATGGATCCAAAAATGTCTCGGGATGTGTTACGTTTTTATCAGCTAGCTACAAGCTGAGAGTTTTGTACGCGGCATACAGATACATTTTTCTTTAATTGACTTTAAATTGTTACGTTGTTGTTGTTGTTAGTGTTTAACTAGGACTGCTGAGCTTCTCGCTCTTTTTCAACCAATATCACATTGAAAACTCCTTGGCGTTATCTACACTGTAGATCTAAGCTTTTCCTGTGGCTTTTCTGCCATTCCGAAACGTGTTGAGTTAAAGTCATGAGCTCCATTTTCTCCAGCTTGGCTTGCATTTAAAGGATCATCACATCTGGTCCCAAGCTAGGAGGAAGAAGCGCGTGGCATACTGTGCATTTTAAACCATCTAAGGAGGCTTTCCAAATATGCAGAGCTAAAATAGTGTGCTCTGGTTCTGGGCTCTTCTAATGAATTGTCACGTACTACTGTCGCGAGAGACGAGTAAGTCTGCAATTAAATTCCTAAAAACTAATGGTAATATTTTGTCGGTAAATTTCTCACCGAATGAGAAGGCAGTCGGTTGTCTATACTCATTGTTGGCACAGACAATCGTTTGTCAACAGTCATGGGACATCCACCAATTTTACAATGAATGTTGACATAACAATAGACAACGCTCGGCGTGAGCCCTTTAAACGCAACAACATTCACCTGAAATGTTTTCACAACTAGTAGACAGTGAGTCAACAGATTATCGAGGTAATCGCCCCAACGTCTCGGTTGTGTTTTCACAAAGGCAGGAAGGTACAAGCAATATTATTGTGGCTAGCCGTAGAATATATGGACAGAGCGCGAGGCAGTTTTACAATGAGTAATTTAATAAGCAGGTTCTCATCGAACCGACCCAATAACATTTGATTAACGGCGACGCCGTGTCTGAACCAGGATCAACATGAAAAGAGTGAGAATATGTCATTATGTAAAGACTATTAAATGCTGCACAGACACTCAAAAGACGAACGCAGACAAGTTGTCTTGGATAAGCAAAATATGAAAGCGACCATAGCAAAATATTACAGGAAATTTTACACAGCATGAGAACGGAATGTCTGACTTAAGGAAAACAAACGAAATTTCACATGACACAAGAAGCGAACCCGAAAAATCGCCAACGGCGATTCGGACGATATAAAATCAAACGCAATGTATCGCTCGGCATTGGTAAGAGAAACCATTCCGCCAACAGACTTGGGGCTTCTAGATTTCACGAGAAAGAATCAAGACGTGTGTCAGTGAAATTCTTATATGGAAACCAAGTGGTAGAGACAGGGACCATCTGAGAAAATTCAGCCTTTGTCTACTACGTTGTTGGCGTTAATCATAGGACAAGCTTTAGAGTAAGGCCGACCGAGATACTGCGACGACACGCATCTCACACGTAATTAACGGCAACAACCTACCAATACTCCACGGGGGTCAGAAAGGAATTTACTAGGCGGTGAAGGGTCTTTCTATCATCGACTACCCACACAGAAAAGTAAGCAGAAAATACCCAGAAGGATTGCTGCGTTACTAATGCTCGGGACAATGTCAACACTCGCATTGTGAAGGACAAAAGAACAAGCCGTGGACACCTGACGAGATCAAGGGGACCGTCCAGTGTTATTGTAGGCAGACGAAGACTTGTCCATTGTGTACAACCAACCAGAGTTTATTGACAGTCAGCAAGAGACCAAGAAAAACAAGATATCCTTTTTTTGTTAGTATTTAGGAGTTACTTACGTTCATCTTCATCACATACATAGTATAGATTTAAGATTCATTTGTGTTTTTTGCACTATTATCTTTCTTCACAGGTGTAGTTAATGTCAGTCTTAGATGCATTTGCATTATTGTAATTGAATGTTGTTATATTTCAGTAAGATAATAAATGTTGTATTTGAGTTTACTTTCCCAACACACGTTATTACATATATAGAGAAGGAACGAAAGTGTGCGAAAGAGACATACTGTTCTTCCTTTCTTCCTCTTCTGTTCACTCAGTGTAATAGGGGAGGTGGGGGCTCGTTAGCATTATAATATAGAGAGGGGGATAGAGTGGTAGGAGTTATAGTGTCACGAGATACAGAATCACTGGGACTGTCTGCATGGAATTCATCCCAGAGTCTTACATTCGCCTTCTTCACTCCTGCTGTCTATTTCCAACCGGTTGCCAGGCAAATCTGAGCCATTGACAAAGCCGGCACCACACAGATAACTCTCTCTGGTTAATCTTCGGGTTAACCCTGTGACAACTACACATAACAGAACCACATCTCAGCTTCCCATGCCTATCATGGGTTCACAGTGAGAACCTCCTGCATGCAGCCAACCAGGCAAAAAGCTAGAGTTACTTCTGGGGCTCAAGTGACTCCTCCGCGCTTAGTGTGCAATACTGGGTTTTCAACATGTTTCACCTCAGGGGGAATCCTTGGAAGTGTGTGGATGATTTTAAGAGTCGATGAGGGTATAATTAGTTGTGGCCGTATGACCCACCACCATAGCATTTATTCGTGCTAGAGTCTAGTTATAATAGAATAATAAAACTATCATTCGCTATTATGATAAATAAGCAAGCAAGATTTTTAACTAATATAAAAATAACCCGAGACACTAAGAGCAGGGTAGAGTGGTGGTAGAAATCGACTAGGTCAGCTTTGACACAAACCACGTTAGTTTAGGCGGCAGTTGTTATGGAGATTAGTGACGTAGATAGGAACAGCTTTACCCACGGTAAGACAACGAGAGGGAATGACCAGCAAATAATTGAATAGAATAAAACTCCAACAAATGAAAAGTAGCCAGCAAAGCACGCACTATGAGGCCGGCTGCAAGAGAATATTCGGGCAGTCAGTTGTATGGAGTTGAGCAGTGCCTAAAGACGCGTTTGTGACCGTCTTGCTCCCACGTTGAGATATTCAACGTTATAGATTATAAGTTAATAATCTTTCGACCATGCTGCAGTTGCAGAGAGAGATATTTCTTGGATGTGTAAATCTATACACATGCAGATGTTGTTTAGTGGTATACCCACGTAAGTAGAAACCATCGAAATATTTCGTTTTTATTTCAGCTCAGTTATGTGAAATGAGACATAGAAACTAATGAAGAGGGCAAATAAGGTTATATAGAAGCAAAATGAAAAGGATAGTGGAGGAAATAAACATTAAGTAAACCATCTGAAGAAGTAGCCAACTACGAGATTATTATCATTAAGAAATTGGAAGAATATGACGGTGAAGAAAAATGTTATGAGCCACCCTGGATGCTTTAGGGATGGATGATACGTTGTACATGATGAGAAAATTTACCAAAACTGTATTTTATGTAAATATGCACCTTTAATGAAAATCGCCTGATGATATTCAACCAGTTCGAGTTAAATAAAAGTTCCTTGTTAACGAACGAAGCTGTTGGACAATTGTCTGTCAGTTGGTTCAAATTAGATGTACTGTTCAAGTTCATACATCTCTACCACTATTCTCTCCAACTTGTAACATCATAAGAGGAACGAACAAGCCTGGTCATCTTTTAAACATGACCCAAGAAATTATAACCTCTGGCGGGCTTTAAGCCAGTAAAGATCTAACTTGGGATAGGATAAACAAAAGTACACACCACACCGGTGACATAGTCTCATAGGCAGGTTCACTTCCAGATAAGAATACTGTAGCATTGTGCTTAGCTGGTGGTCATATAAGGTTGACTCCATATATGCCTCCATGAAAAGGATAGTGGAGGAAATAAACATTAAGTAAACCATTAATTGCTTTCGTATATGTCTATCTAGCTATCTATGATTCTGGTCTTGAGTTTGGGACGCAAAGACAACGAGGAAAGTAACTGTTTACCCCACCTCATCTTGATGAACCTAAAAAAAAAAAGTCCCTGAGTCATTCAGTTGCACTCCGTTTGAAAATTTCACGAGTTCTTATAACATACTTCTGAATGTCTCAAATCACTAATTTACTGTACGAAGAATTCGATTTTTATGTCTTGTTGTTGTTGTTGTTGGTTTTGTTTGTTTGTTTTTTTAATGTTTTTTTTAATACTTTATTTTTAAATTCATTATTATTATTATTAGTCTAGGTTTAACGTAATTTACAGAGAGACAAAGAACTACGCTAGGTTTAACGTGATTTACAGAGAGACAAAGGACTATACTAGGTTTAACGTAATTTACAGAGAGACAAAGGACTACACTAGGTTTAACGTGATTTACAGAGAGACAAATAACTACACTAGGTTTAACGTGATCTACAGAGAGACAAAGAACTACACTAGGTTTAACGTCATTTACAGAGAGACAAAGGACTACACTAGGTTTAACGTGATTTACAGAGAGACAAAGGACTACACTAGGTTTAACGTAATTTACAGAGAGACAAAGAACTACACTAGGTTTAACGTGATTTACAGAGAGACAAAGACCTACACTAGGTTTGACGTGATTTACAGAGAGACAAAGAACTACACTAGGTTTGACGTGGTTTACAGAGAGACAAAGACCTACACTAAGTTTGACGTGATTTACAGAGAGACAAAGAGCTATACTAGGTGTAGCGTGATTTACATAGAGACAAAGAACTACTTAGGTTTGACGTGATTTACAGAGAGACAACGAACTACACTAGGTTTAACGTGATTTACAGAGAGACAAAGAACTACACTAAGTTTGACGTGATTTACAGAGAGACAAAGAACTATACTAGGTTTAACGTGATTACATAGAGACAATGAACTACACTAGGTTTGACGTGATTTACAGAAAGACAAAGAACTACACTAAATTTAACGTGATTTACAGAGAGACAAAGAACTACACTAGGTTTAACGTGATTTACAGAGAGACAAATAACTATACTAGGTTTAATGTGATTTACATAGAGACAAAGAACTACACTGGGTTTGACGTGATTTACAGAGAGACAAAGAACTACACTAGGTTTAACGTTATTTACACAGAGACAAAGAACTACAATAGGTTTGACGTGATGTACAGAGAGACAATGAACTACACCAGGTTTAGCGTGATGTACAGAGAGACAAAGAACTACACTAGGTTTGACGTGATTTACAGAGAGATAAAGAACTATACTAGGTTTAACGTGATTTACATAGAGACAAAGAACTACACTAAGTGTGACGTGATTTTCAGAGATACGACAAAGAGCTACACTAGGTTTGACGTGATTTACAGAAAGAAAGAACTACACTAGGTTTAACGTGATTTACAGAGAGACAAAGAACTACACTAGGTTTGACGTGATTTACAGAGAGACAAAGAGCTACATTAGGTTTAACGTGATTTATAGACAGACAATTCACTGTGGATTGCATGGCTCTTGAAGAAAAAAACCAAGAATTTAAGTCATAGAAAATGTGATGCTTGAACAGAAAGAAGTGTTAAAAACAATACGACACGATTGGTGACGTCATGGAAAGAATGAAGGTAAATACCAATCATGAAAGAGATGTAGCAAAGGCTTTGTTGAATGTATAGGATGTTCACAGATGAAATAATCTATTAGCATCACAAGGCAGTCCTTCTTCAAGAATCCACGTGGTAGAAGGAATAAAGAAACCCACAAACACGTGATGAAGGAACTGGAGACAGACATTCAGGTCAAGGTAATCCCATAGCAGATACTGCCATAGGGAAGTGACATGTTAGAGACTTCACCATACTAGGCATCGAGAGGTGGGAGTGACCAATTTCCTTCTTCACTGCCTTTTCTTTCCCTAACTCAAAGATCAGAGTCAGGTACCCATTTACAGCTGGGTAGACTGGAGCGTGTCGGTACCGTGATTAGAACCCAGCACCTTTGCCGCGAGAGACCAGCAATCTAACCACTCTGCCAATCGCACGCTCCACACATGATAAGGAAGTAATAAAGTGAATTTGAACTAATCGCTGAAAGCAATTCGCTCCGGTAGCTAAGCGGTGGTGTCATTCGGAATGTCCTGGGTTCGATTCGCGGTAAGCCTATCATTTCTGTTGTTTTTCTGTTGTCTAGTCTTCTACTTCTTTATTTCTCACGAGCGCTTGACACACACCTTTGTTGTATTATTTACTTAAAGCAAAGGAGCTTGGCGACAACTGATTGAAGGCATATGCTTCACTGGGAGACGAATGGCAAAGCAGGAGAAGATTGGTAATCGTGTCACATGAAGGAGAAGATTGGTAATCGTGTGACATGAAGGATAAGAATGGTAATCGTGTGACATGAAGGAGAAGACTGGTGGGGGATCTGGGGAGGCCAAGAGTGGTAGCACCTTTGGGCAAGAGCGGTCGCACTGGAGAACTGAACCAGTGGCTCAAACTCACTGGTCCACCTTGACCTTCCAAGCTTGACATATGGCTCCCAGAAGCCACAAAGACAGTGGCGGCCATCCCCCGGTAACAGTCTCAACCGACTGGCCAAACTATGTTGAGCGTCCTTGCAAAGCCCTGCTTTTACCTGTGACTGGCCTCCAGCTTGGACTAGCACAGCTACAAACCACCCACAGCATCTCATAGTGAAGGCACCAGGGTGCACGACGTGACGATCCTTTTGACCAACTAGAAGCACTAGTGCTGACTAAATAGCTGACAAATTATGGATGTTTCCAGAAAACAGCGGTCATCTGGTGGCGGGGACTGCACAACGGTGAACCCCACTGAGGTGGTGCAACTTGGTATTGAGGCTGTCTATCCCCGGGCGGTAGGACAAACATCAGGCGAACAGGACAGCAAGGGAAAATAATACTTCCCCATCGATGATGGTACAGTGCCCACCATGCTTGCACACCCCGCATGGAAATAAGAGGATAACTACCGGGATGAAAGAAAGTCATCACAACCCCCACTACTCATGATGCCATGAAACTAATACAACTTAAGATATACGAGCTCGGACGTCGCCTCGCAAAAGGTCCGCGCCAAGCAGGTCGCCCCTCGGCTGCTCCTGGTGAAAAGTATGCTACCGAGGAGTATATTAACATTCTACAGTTAAATGTAGATGGAATAAGAACTAAATCTTTAAAATTAAATAAACTACTGAAGAATCAAAAAGTTCACATTGCACTGATTCAAGAAACCGTACTTAAGGAAAAATCCGTCAATTTCCCAGGCTACACAATGTACAAATGTCATTGCCATAATAGTTGTCAAGGAATCCTAACCTTTGTAAGGAATGACGTACAGGCAGAGGTCGAAAGTCTTCGAACCGAAGATGAAACTGACATACAACGAGTGACAGTCTGGGGAAATGACAGACATTTCCAAATCTTTAATGTCTACAGACCCCCCAGAGAAACTAATGGCATCTACTTTGATGATATCGAATACAAGAGAACAATCATAGCTGGGGATTTCAACGCCCACTCCCCACTCTGGGGATACCAGGACACCAACACCTCAGGCCAGGCAGAAGAAGAGCTATGTAACACTTCCAACCTTATAGTACTCCAAAACGAAAGATCCCCACCAACCCTCTACAATAAAGCTAGCGGAACCAGTAGCCGACCAGACTTAACACAGTGTCTGCAGACCTCACCAACCAGTACAAATGGAGGGTATTGGAGGACATAGGAAGCGACCGTCTACCCATCCTCACCACCATCTCACAGGATAAAACTAAAACGAAAACCAAAAGACAGTCGAAATGGAACTATGCTCGAGCAAACTGGGAACACTACAAACTCATATCAGACCAGCTCCTCACTGAAATAGACATGAACCAAGACATTAATACCTTGAACGAACAGATCTCTACAGTCATACTGCAGGCAGCCAAACAGGCAATCCCCAAAGGCAGTCGTATCAAATACAGCATCTTTTGGAATGAGGAATTAGAACACCTAGTACAACAAAGACGCAAGGCACGGAAAACAGCTCAGAAAAATCCTAGCCGTGAAAACAAAACCACATACAACAGACTCACTGCACAGGTTAAGCTAGCGAGCAGAAAAGCCAAAATGGAAACCTGGAAAGAAAAATGCGAAAACCTAGACCTCAATAAAGAAGGGAAGAAAGCATGGAAACTCATCGACAACATGGCAGGGACATCCCAGACGAGAAACCCAATCCCTGTAAAACTTCCAAACACAGCTACCTCCAACAGAGAAAAAGCACGAGCCATAAATCGATTCTTTGCTGAAGTCAATAAAACATATAAAATAGCCAATCTAGATAAAGCCATCAAGACATTTACAAAACGCATGCTAAAAGCACACAAGGCTGTGGGCAGTATCTTTGATCAAGAATTCACGTTAGCTGAACTACAATCCAGTCTCCTAAAGACCGAACTCAAAAAAGCCTAACCAAGCAGGATTTAGAAGAGGAAGACAGACTGTTGACCAGGTAATCCGATTGGTGCAACAGATTGCTTGATGCTTTCCAGGATAAAAATCAAGTGGCCGCAGTTTTCGTAGACCTCAAGCAGGCATACGACCGAGTATGCAGAGATGGTCTATATTTCAAGATGCATATGGGCATAGAAGGAAGAATGTTTTGTTGGATAAAAGATTTCCTCACAAATAGAACCATCTTCACAACGTTCAACAGAACAACATCAGGGAAAAGAACCATTAAAGAAGACCTCCCACAAGGCTCGGCCCTAAGCTGCACACTCTTCCTCATATACATAAACGATCTGACAGACTTCCTTGAATTACCCAGCGCCATGTCTGCTGATGACCTAGTCTTTTGGGCAGAAGGGAAGTTCCATTTGCAGCTGCAAAAGAAACTAAACCGTGCACTGGCTGCTCTAACAACCGATTGCAGCTTCTGGAAAATGGTGATCAACACGAGTAAGACAGTCTACACTATATTCACACTCAGCAACAAAACAGTAAGAAAAGAACTGGATTTAAAACATGATGATACAAAGCTAGCTAAAGAGAACAATCAAACTTATCTAGGGATACAGCTAGATACCAGACTGGGGATTGGGGAACCAATCAGTGCACCCAACGACAACTATACTTGGGATGTGTGCGCTCAGTTATGGATTACTCTCTACCCCTGCAAGCCACTGCTAGCCCAACACTTAGACTGAAACTAGATCGCATACAAAACCAGGCACTCAGATTCATCTGTGGAGGCTTGCCAACTACCCCGACCAGCGCATGCAAGATTTCTGCCAATGTGGAACCCCTAGAACTAAGGAGAGAGAAATCAGTTATCATCACGGCAGAAAGATTCTTGCGCGCTGACAAGGATGACCCCTGCAAAAATGTTATCAGTGACCACAACTCCAAGTACCGAATTAAAAAGACCTCCTTCACTAGAAGATACCAAAAGGTTTCAGGGAAGCACTACATACCAGAGACTAGACTGCCTATTTAAGCTGTACCTGACCTACCACCTCACGTAGATCTAAAAAGACCAATAATACGTACAAACCTTCTACAACCCGCTAATAAAAGCCTCATACCTACACTGCTGAAAACACTTGCCATGGAAACCATCTGTCAGTATGATGAAGACATTATCCATGCTTACACAGACGGATCAGCTTTCAAAGCAGTCATACATGCTGGATACGGGGCCATAATCATCCCACCCAGTACAGAAGAACCCATCAAAATTGCAGGCCCCTGTGGTACCTGGTGCACAAACTACGAAGCCTAAGTAGTCACCATCCAGAAAATCCTAACTAGAATTTTTGAACTCTTTGAATCAGACGAAATGGAACCAAATGATGTTGTAGTATTCTCAAACTCACAGGCTGCCCTCTGGACAATAGGAAACTGGAAAACCAACTCCATCAGTACTATCCAGAAGGTTCAAGAAACATGCCACAAAATTATGAACTTGTATGGAACAGAAATATACATGCAATGGATACCTGGCCACATACACATCACATTGAATGAAGTAACTGAATTTTTTTATTTTTTTCTTAACCAGCGGCACTTGGGCTTTCAGCCCTTCGGCCCAATGACATGTCATTGCGAGGCTGGGGAGCCTGTGGACTTTCCTTCCAACCTGGTCAGGAGCTTCGCTCCTTCCCATCCACAGAAGGTTTATCTCAGGAGCCGTTCAGGTTATTCAGACAAAATCCCGGTCGATGACACTCCTTCAAATGCGCACGCCCGGGCTTGGACCTTGAACCCCTGATCGCTAGCGCAACGTGGTATCCACTACACCAGCGCGGCTCCCGAAGTAGCTGATAGACTGGCAAAGAAGGGAGCAAAACTGCCACAGATCGACCAACCATTGAAAATGTTAACAATTAAATAAATAGTCAAAAACAAATGTAAAGAAGTTTGGCTGAACACGGGGCACAGGCTAAATCAGAAAGAAGACGCTTCATACACCAAACAGCCCCAAATAAGGAAGATGCTATGAACCATTTCGAACGAAGATACCAAACCAAAATTTTCAGATTGAAAACAGGTCACTTTACACTAAATGGCCACAGAAACAGACTGTGTTCACAACATATAGCAAAATGTAGACACTGCCCAAATCCTTTGGAGACAGTAGAACACCACCTACTACAGTGCTCTGCACTTCAGGAACTGAGACAAAAACTGCTACCACACAACCCATCCATAGACAATACACTGTATGGCAGCTCAGAACAGCTTATACGAACTGCGCAGTACCATATAATGGCATCAAGGTCACCAAGAGCTGACGCTCAGTGACAGTCGATTAAAGTCAAGTCAAGTCAGGAGAAGACTGGTAATCGTGTGACATGAAGGAGAAGACTGGTAATCGTGTGACATGAAGGAGAAGACTAGTAATCGTGTGACATGAAAGAGCAGACTAGTAATCGTGTGTCATGAAGGAGAAGACTAGTAATCGTGTGACGTGAAGGAGAAGACTGGTAATCGTGTGACATGAAGGAGAAGACTAGTAATCGTGTGACATGAAAGAGCAGACTAGTAATCGTGTGTCATGAAGGAGAAGACTAGTAATCGTGTGACGTGAAGGAGAAGACTGGTAATCGTGTGACATGAAGGAGAAGACTAGTAATCGTGTGACATGAAGGAGAAGACTAGTAGTCGTGTGACAAGAAGGAGACGACTGGTGTTCATGTGACAAGAAGGAGACGATTGATAATCGAGTAACAGGAAGGAGAAGATTAGTAATTGTCTGACATGAAGGAGAAGACTAGTAGTCGTGTGACAAGAAGGAGAAGACTGGTAATCATGTGACATGAAGGAGAAGACTGGTAATCGTGTGACATGAAGGAGAAGACTGGTAATCGTGTGACATGAAAGAGCAGACTAGTAATCGTGTGACATGAAGGAGAAGACTAGTAATCGTGTGACATGAAGGAGAAGACTAGTAATCGTGTGACGTGAAGGAGAAGACTGGTAATCGTGTGACATGAAGGAGAAGACTGGTAGTCGAGTGGATTACAGCTGAACATTGACTAATGATTTTTATTATCATCATCATTATAGTATAGTTTGCAGACATCGCTCCTTACGGAGCATAGAACCACAACTGCACCTGGCCCCAGTCAGGAAGCTAGGACTATTTAGTGATTGTATATTCCCCATACAGAATGTAAACTTGATCAGGCAAGTATGATACATTGATTGACCTCAAGGTGACTGATGTTCTCTAGGTTGTCATGCCAACAATAAAAGTTAGATAGTTTCGTGGAATAAAGCACACCATAATATTTTCTTTTTTTAAATAAAATTTTGCCTGAATTCAGCGAGGCGCTCCGTTTAACCTAGACACTGGGTCTGACGGTTATATTAGGGCACATGTCCAATTATAAAAGAACATAACACTTACTCTAGATAACACAAACATAACATTACACTTTCTCTAGATAAACTACATACTACTTTCTATAAATTAAAAACAAACACAACAACACTTTTCCTAGACAAAAATACAAACAGAACTTAACACTTTCTCTAGCTAAACAACAAATCCAAAATGACACTTTCCGTAAATAAAAATAAAACAAACACAATATAACAGTCTCTAGATAAAACACAAGTAACAAATACAAGTAGGATTTCTAGTGGGATATCCAAATAAAAAAACAATGAAGGAAATAGTGAGACTTGTGTTTACTTCTGGAATTACCAGGGTTAGAGAGGTAGACGGAAGATCACAGAATACATGGAGAAGAGAGTTAGAGATAGACGTGAAGATGACATGGAAATACGTTGAGGATGGCACAGGACATAAAGACTGGGCTTAAGTTTGTTGAAGACTTGTGTTCATTTGGGAATTGAAAGGTTAAAGGTGAAGAAGAATAAGAGTATAACTGAGAATATATTATTCATAAATAAAAAATAGGAGGAGAGAATGAAGCGGAGCAGGGGAGGAAAGGTAAAAACTAAAGTTGAGAGAGAGAGAGAGAGAGACAGAGAGAGAGAGAGAGAGAGAGAGAGAGAGAGAGAGAGAGAGAGAGAGAGAGAGAGAGAGAGAGAGAGAGAGGGAAGGAGGGAAAAAGTTGGGCTTTTGACAAAAATAGCATCACGTTTTTACTTACACAGGTTTTTCGTCGTCAGACATTTTGAGTCAGAGCACGGGCAGGACTAACCAGACTCAGCAACCTGCAACATAACGGACACAACATCTGACTTATGACTGCGTCATGATGTGACTGTTAGCAAAGAGTGTCTTATATAAGTGATTATGGATGTTTACCTGCGTACATAACATCTGACTTAAGACTACTGCTTCGTAATAAAGCTTTGTGTACAAAACATTAGACTCATGACTGTATCATTTTTTTTAAATGTGCATACTCAACATCTGAATTATAAATGCATCATGATTTGACTGTGTGTTCACAACATCTAAATTATGACGCTTCATGTTTAAATTGTGTTTATAAAACATCTAATTCGTGACGGATCATGATAAAACCGTGTCTACACATCATATAGCATATGATTAAACAGAGGGACGAATGTGGATACATACTATCTGACTTTTGAATGTTTAGAAGTGTGGTTGTAGATAACTTATGAATATCTCTTCTCCTTCTTCGTACATTTTCAGGCGTCAACTTGAATAAATTTACAGAAAGAGGTGGTCAGTCTGAGGTTGTTGGTATCAACGTAGAGTTTCTGAGGAGTGGTACTGTCGCTGTCTCTATTCTCCATATGTTGGCGACTTTTGCAACTATTGGTCAGCTGCCATTTTATCGGTCCATAGATACACTCATCGGTAGTTCCTATTTTTACCTTGCTGACTAGATGGTATCTAAATCCGTTGTGGACTTGCGGTGTTTGAACATAAACCATCTGCTCACCTCTGTCAAGATGGTAATATGCATCGTTCTTCTGGAGTATACAGGTCACCAGAAAAACATATGAATATGTTGGAATAGAGACATAGATGTGTACTCAACATATGATTTCAGATTTTACAGATATAACTGGGTATACTGAATCCTATTTAAGGCTGAATAAAGACTATTGGCTATGTGTACACAGTGTGTTAGAATGGATTATCATATGGCTGTACACAACATGAGATTTATAGCTGAATATAGATAATTCTCTGTACACATTTCACAGATACAAAAATAGAAATATGATTGCAAGAAAATATGATTTATTATTGAACAGAGATGTAAGTGAATCAACAACATGTAGTGCCGTATAGGTACCGAATGTCTCTGATGAGATCAAGATAGAATATGACCACCACTGTTTGAGGCAGTCGTAAAAGGCGAACACTGACATTAGGCACGGGGCTGGTAAGCTACATGACGTCAAACTAGTTGTTATAGAAAACAAAACTGCAATAAGCACATAATTGCTTTGATGTAGGTTTCCTATAATAGTAGAACTACGGAGGTGGCTCTATGCTCCATTAGAAGCGAAACGGGAAGTGGATGAGTGAAATAACAATGACCTATGACCAGGTCAATGAAGTATTTGTATACAGTATCTGACTTACGGTCATCACTTTCGTTTAGCTCCTAATACGTTTAACTCCTTATTCGTTTAGCTCCTTAAACGTTTAGCTCCTTAAACGTTTAGTTCCATATACGTTTAGCTCCTTATACATTTAGCTCCTTATATGTTTAGCTTCGTATACGTTTAGCTCCGTATACGTTAAGCGCCTTATACGTTTAGCTCCTTATACGTTTAGCTCCTTGTATGTTTAGCTCCGTTTACGTTAAGCGCCTTATACGTTTAGCCGTGATACAAGCACGGCTACAGCTGGTCACTTGTAGGGATCTTGGTCCAAAAGAGTTGATGTACTCTTCCAGCAGTAGTTTATGAAGCAGCCTTATATGATGTGTGGTTCCTGCCCCATGCACTTTCTCATATAGACGTCTATTATGGCATACCTGAGGCATCACAGACCTCTAGGAACTATACGCAGCAATAACAAAATATAATCACAAAGTTAAGAATGTAGTTGATCATCAATTGAGGCTTGCTGATAATAAGAGGAGCATCCATCGTAGCAATAAGACAAACACAGGCCATGAGGAGCAGACGAAGGCAAAGCTCAACGGTGATGAGCATTTCGGCTATGTTGCTGGAGAAGAAGCGAACAGCTGATTGAAAACATCAAGAACAGACATTTGTAACAAGACGTTCCCTATCCCTGTCCTTATGCTTGTTTTTTTGTTTTGTTTGGTACACGAAACGATTCATGACACTTGGTGATAATGATGTATATAATGTATTCATTCTCAGTGACCTATACAGGTCCGCATGCATTGCCAGAAGACTATGATGGACAACAATTTCTATGTCAGTAAAAGACTATGTGTAGAAAATGTAGTTCTCTGGGGAAGAAGGGTGTCTGGGAAGATTACGAAAAAAAAAAACCACAACTGCTTCCTCAGGCAAGAAACTAATGTGAGATTGTGATTGGAACTGGCAACCTTATGACGGTAATCAAATAGCTACTTAAACCATCACTGCATGAGTGCTTTGTTCTTTAGTTTTATGCATGGACACTATCTACAGCATGCAGTGGCGTATTCTCTATGTGTGCTGTGCGTGCTGCGCACACCTATGCCCGAAGGAAAATAAAAATTTAATGTATTATTATATAAAATATTTCTCTTATAATGTTCTCCTTTCGGACCGCACGCATCAGGATAACGGATTTTCCCGCATAGAATCTACGAGTATATCTAGTTTCAGTTTCCCAGACACGTTTTATAGTGCAGTTTTTTTTGTTGGTAGCAATCGCCCGAAGTTTCTCGGGTAATTCCGTCACTATGCGTGCTGCACCTTTCGGTTTTACGTTTGAAGACTGGTTTGTGTGGATTGGAGTCATGGCCAGATACGTCAATACAATACGAACATGCGTGCGGTGGTCTTGCAGCTCTCGAGTTGTAAAAATCGGCTGTGTCCGTCCAGTGTTTTTTGTGATTAATTTTTGTAAGTTGCCGGGAATGCAGATTATTACAGTGACAGTGAGTTTCAAGTTGTAAGTTAATTAGTATTTCGGAGATAATTGACATATACCCCTAATAACTATCGTTGCGTAATTGAATATAGTTGGTTTTTAAATTAAGAGGGGAAGAAGTTAAATAGTAGGCGTACATATTCATTTTAAGTAGCAGCACGCCTAGCTCGCATTACCAGGATACGCCACTGGCAGCATGGCTCCTTGTTCAGCAAGGAGTGAACAAGGAAATTAATGAATATGTAGAAAATAAAAAAGGAAAACAGCTATGTAGAAACTTTGTACTTTTAGTAAATAACCGAATGTTCATTGTGTTTTAGCGACATTTCTGACTTGCATTTACTAAACATGACAACAGCGATATTCCATAGTGACTTGTGTCATATATTTAAAAAAAACCAGTTTACACATTTACTTTACTCCTCACTGTATTTATCTTCTGTTACTATGTGTTGCTCCTCGATGAAGGCATTTTGGTCGTAAGGAACTGTTAGCATTCATAACCTTGGACATTTGCTGAGGGAGACTGAGCACCTATGGGTTTGCCCGGAGTGCAATGATGTCTATTCTGAACAACAATAACAAAGGTCATTTATTTGTCCTGTGTACTAGTAAGACTTACACGTCTACTTCTTCAAGTACAATGCCTTGTGGCGTAGGTGATCATGCCTCTCCATAACTTCAGGTCTACAGTACTACCGATCAGTTCTGTTGTTGACTTCTTTGCATGCCGTGACGTCAAACTGTCCAGAATCTTCTCTCTATGTCGCTTTCTATCTCTTTTTCCTTCCATTTTTTCTGTTGTCACGATATACCCCAGTTTCCTCCTCCTCATAACATGCACCAAAGAAAGTGGATGCTTCCGTCTAACCTCAGGAATAAGCTTCCGTCTAACCTCAGGAATAAGCTTCCTTCTAACCTCAGGAATAAGCTTCCGTCTAACCTCAGGAATAAGCTTCCGTCTAACCTCAGGAATAAGCTTCCGTCTAACCTCAGGAATAAGCTTCCGTCTAACCTCAGGAATAAGCTTCCGTCTAACCTCAGGAATAAGCTTCCGTCTAACCTCAGGAATAAGCTTCCGTCTAACCTCAGGAATAAGCTTCCGTCTAACCTCAGGAATAAGCTTCCGTCTAACCTCAGGAATAAGCTTCCTTCTAACCTCAGGAATAAGCTTCATTTGCGCATTGACCTCTTTCAGGACATCTTCATTACTGTTTTCAGTTGTCCATGGTATTTTAAATATGCTTCTTTTTTTCTTTTTTTAAAGTTTTGCCTCGTTTTGGCGAGGCGCGTCCCGTTCAACCTAGTCGGTTATATTAGGGCGCATGTCCAAATACAAAAGACCTTCAGGTCTGAGGGTAGTTATAAAACCACATCTCTGTGGCTTCTAGTGCATTTCTACTTGTTAACTAATTGTCCATGACTCAAAGACTTACACTACCTTGTTTTTTATTTGTTATTGTTATTTTAGCCGTATCTATTTTTAGTAAGGTAAAGGTAAAGGATTCCGTTACACGCCCATTGAGGCATATTGGGAATATGGTGTTTAATTTTTAGTAAACAAAACATAAATTCTATCCTTGCCAGAAACATGAATGGTATGCACGCTTGTCACGTGATGTATATTTATAGATGAAACTTTTGCATACCAGGCTAGTGTAAGCGATTAGGTGGAAGGTCAATTTTTCGAGCATGAGTCTAACTTTCGTGTGTGCGAGTGTGCACACGTGAGCACCATCTTGCTTTGGATGTATTGGTGCTAGCGATGTTGAGAAATAAATTTGCTGATGATGATAATGAGGATGATGACGGAGTGTGGGAATGAAAGTGAATATGAGCGGATGAAGAAATGAGAATAACGACTTTTGTTCCATTAACAATAAATAGCTAAATCAAGTTTAGTGTGTCCGGTATACGAGTGTGTCACTTATGGACACGTGACTAGACAGTAATTTCTCAGAAATCTGACAACTTCGTATCAGTTTCAGAATTTGATATACTCTCATGTCCAACAACAAAAACAAAAAACAACCCAGTTCGGGTTAATGTTGAAACAATAAAGAGAGGAGTTCAAGGCCGGCACACAGTTGCAAGCACTAGATAACATAAAAACAACAGAAGTGATAGGCTTTCCGGGGACTGGAACTCAATACCATCCAGATGGCACCACAGCCTCGCTACAGGAGTGAATCGTGACTAATTACATAGCTATATTTTTTTTTTTTTTTTTAATAACCAGCGGCACTCGAGCTTTCCAGCTCTTTCGGCCCAATGACATGTCATTGCGAGGCTGGGGGGTCAGTGGACTTTCCTTCCAACCCGGTCAGGAGCTTCGCTCCCTCCCATCCACACGGGATTTATGTGCAGGAGCCGTTCAGGTTATTCAGTCAAATTTCCGGTCGTAAACATTTCTTCAAACGCCGACGGCCGGGTTTGAACCATGAACACCTGGTCGCCAGTACAACGTCGTAGCCATTACACCAGCGCGGCTCCCTACATAGCTATATAAGTGATTGCGTCTATAAGTCTGGGTAGTTCCTCAATCCCAACTTCCGAAGTTACGTTGGATGTTTATGATGTCTACGAAGCCCTATTTTTGAGTGTGTGGTGCCTAGTTAGCAGTGTGGTTAGTCACGATTCACTCCCGTCCCCGGAATGTCTATCGCTTCTGTTGTTTTCATGTTGTCTAGATCTTTGCTTTTTTATTTCTTACTAGTGCATGCAGGGTATCAATTTATGGGTAGTATTATTTCTTCCTCATCATTTTCATGTCTGTCTTGATTGCTCTTCTCCGTGTGTGTGTGTGTGTGTGTTTTGGTCTACAATGTCAATTTTAACACGAGGATTACAGAACTAGAACTGCTTGGTAATGCCATGAACAGGTTTCCTTAATGCATATCCATCTCCAGCACCTTCTTCTCATGTCTTGTTCCAGTGGTACCTGTCATCGGTTCCACATAAGTGACATTGCCGCACCGTTTTTTTTAATTGTTTTTGTTGTTGTCATGTTTCAGAGCCATAAACCAGGACAGGACTGACGTGACATCTGAGTTGAAGGCTCCTATCTTTATGCTAGACGTGATTTCTGTTGATGTCCATAAATGTCCCAGTGTAATGTCCCAGTGTAATGAAGGCTCATCTCGCCTGCTCTATCCTCATTTTTATCTTAGTGTCTGTCCCTCCAGGTTTAAGACCGAACAATAATAAAACTTCATAAGGCAGATTAACGTTTTTAGGACAATTGTAATGCTATCAATGTGTTTTCACAAAGAAATTTGTTTATTGATGTTTCTTCGTGAAAAAACGTGAGGTAGGACATTCTGTTCAAACCTGCTAACAGCCTCATAAGGCAGTCTTTTTTCTGGAACTATCAATGTAAAAGAAATAGGAAGGCAGAAAGACGGACATACAGACAGCAAGAGAGACAGAGAGAGACAGAGAGAGAGAGAAAGAGAGAGAGAGAGAGAGAGAGACAGACAGACAGAGAGAGAGAGAGACTGAAAGCATATTGAGAAGATAAAGTGACAATGTCATTTTCACTTATGGAAAACTAGGCGACGGCTTCTTCTCTGAGTCATTTACTGAATGCCATCAAAAACTCTAGAATTTCAAATTTACCGGTGCCTTGAGACACAATTAACCGTGTACATAAACCAGAGTAATGAAAGCATGTTCAGACTGAGACGGAAAATAATTCTGAAAATTGTTCTTTAGATAATAAAATTAACTTAATTTATCAAGGACACTTTATTATAGTCAAATATAAATAATATAAATATACAACTACAAGAATGAAGAATTATAAATATAACTTAGCAACAATGTAGACAAAGATGGAGGAACAGACAGTGATATCAAAATAAGAATTCATAAGGCAAGAGGAGTTGTCATTGCATTGGGAAGTATTTGGAGATCAACAGAAACGTCCTACACACAAATCAGAATCTTCACGTTGGGAAGTATATGGAGATCAACAGAAACGTCTTACACACAAATCAGAATCTTCACGTTGGGAAGTATATGGAGATCAACAGAAACGTCTTACACACAAATCAGAATCTTCACGTTGGGAAGTATATGGAGATCAACAGAAACGTCTTACACACAAATCAGAATCTTCACGTTGGGAAGTATATGGAGATCAACAGAAACGTCTTACACACAAATCAGAATCTTCACGTTGGGAAGTATATGGAGATCAACAGAAACGTCTTACACACAAATCAGAATCTTCACGTTGGGAAGTATATGGAGATCAACAGAAACGTCTTACACACAAATCAGAATCTTCACGTTGGGAAGTATATGGAGATCAACAGAAACGTCATATGGAGATCAACAGAAACGTCTTACACACAAATCAGAATCTTCACGTTGGGAAGTATATGGAGATCAACAGAAACGTCTTACACACAAATCAGAATCTTCACGTTGGGAAGTATATGGAGATCAACAGAAACGTCCTACACACAAATCAGAATCTTCACGTTAGGAAGTATTTGGAGATCAACAGAAACGTCCTACACACAAATCAGAATCTTCACGTTGGGAAGTATATGGAGATCAACAGAAACGTCCTACACACAAATCAGAATATTCACGTTGGGAAGTATATGGAGATCAACAGAAACGTCCTACACACAAATCAGAATCTTCACGTTGGGAAGTATATGGAGATCAACAGAAACGTCCTACACACAAATCAGAATCTTCACGTTGGGAAGTATATGGAGATCAACAGAAACGTCCTACACACAAATCAGAATCTTCACGTTGGGAAGTATATGGAGATCAACAGAAACGTCCTACACACAAATCAGAATCTTCACGTTAGGAAGTATATGGAGATCAACAGAAACGTCCTACACACAAATCAGAATCTTCACGTTGGGAAGTATATGGAGATCAACAGAAACGTCTTACACACTGTTGCGTGCATATTTTGACGCACATATTACAAAAATCGATATGGCTATTTAATATGAAAAAAATATAGACATTCATTCATTTGTGTATGAAAATGCTGTCTATGGTAAAAGCGAGAGAATCCATGTTTGATTCACACTTTTGATTATAGGAGTAATCGTTCTTGATATTGATCCGGCGCATGGATTGCTCTTACGTTTGTACTTTTTTTTTAGGGCCAAAAAATATATTAATTTGCTTATTATGTTTATGGCCTGAATTCATATGTATTACATATTATTAGTACAAGTAGAATCAGTCCTATATTGTATATTTTGGATGGGTAGGAGGGACTAGATTCTTGTTATTTCGGTCTAGCGGAAGTATGAGTTGTCTTGACAAGTCGTGATGAGTTCCGATGTACTGTGATAATGGCGGGTACGCATTTTTCAAAGGGCTGGTAGATTATTAAGGAAATATAATTCATGAAGTGGTTTTCTTCTAAAGGAGATGGTATCTCTACTATAGTTTATGTTAGAGACTCTCCTAAGGTACGGTACCATGTATAATTCGGACTCCATGTATTGCCAGACCATATTTTGATGATCTCATGTCGGTTCGACCTAGATGGAACATTGTGCTTCGTATCGCTAGGGTCGTGTTTTGTATCGACAAAGATGACAGACTTTCCTACAGCGGTTATGGCTACGTGAATTAACCTGATCACCGTAGAGCTGTATGGAAACATTTATGAAATCATTTATATACCCATTATAAATTAACTCTGGCTTATATTCTCCTTCCTATGAATGAGTGAACGACAACTCAGGGAGGCAGCCATGTTAGATTTCGGTCATCATATGTTTTGATCACTGCCAAGAGAACAGATTATTTATCCTATTATCGGACAGTGACCGGGAGATCTCAATCTTGCTAGAAACCCCCTTTCGTGGTTTCATAATGTGATGGGCCGGGAAGACACCCCTGAGGCCCCACCCCCACTTCAGTTCCAGGCATGTTTGTCGCCCATATATTTTCAGTCGGCCCACGTGACTGTCAGATCACGTGACGGCGCGAGCCTGGGTTGTGAAAAATCTGAAGTAGAAGATTGGTCAAGATTAATACGCCTAGCGCAGTAAAGTGAGTGATTAGCCTAGTGCCTATAAAAAGAGATAGCGAGCTACCAGCGGACCTTTCCTAGTATCAGCCGCCAGAGAGAACAGACGACAGAGCCAAACTGTAAATGCATTGAGCACATTAGCATCGGGCACTGTTGGGTGTTTTGTTTGTTTGGTTTGGTGTTATGTTCGCTAGTTTATTTGTTTAATGTTTGCTTTGTCACTGAATGGGCTGTAAAAATAAATATAGCCCCTGCCTCTAGAATCAAGAGTTTTATTGTTGTTCGGGTCGGTGCGAGTGTGACAAGAGAGTGATATCACAATCACAACATCATCATCATCATTATCTCGCCCACCCTACCACAATTGGCGTCGTCGGCAGGATAAGGCAGACAGTGACACCGAGCAAACAGCGAACGAACAAATAGTGTAAACACCCAGCAGTGCATTCCTGCAGCAAGATGGCTAATGCGCATATGAAGGTACTGTACGTGGAGGAGCCAGAGATAAGGTTATTTAGTGGAGAGGGGAGACCCACTTGGCAAGAGTTTGTGGAGGATGTGGAAGCCGCGTGGAAGGTGGCGCCTTTTTGCGCAGAAGACAAGTTAGACATGATATGGAACAACGTTACACCAATGGTCGCTAGGGAGTTGCGGATACAAGGTGGAGCCAAGGCCAGCCCTGAGAAGTTACTGGAAATTGTAAAAAAAGCCTACAGCGAGCAACCACAAGTCAGTGAGGTGAACAGGAATTTCCCTTGGGAATATGCTGTTTATGGTGGAAGTAAAAAGCCTGAGACACGAGTCCAGATAGCAAGTGCAGAAGTTAAGAAGGAGGAGGAGGCACTCAGGGCAGAATTATCCTTCCTAAAGTCCCAGATAGCACAGATGTCAGAGTCCAGTTCGCCAGCACAAGAGGAGGTGCAGAGAAAGAGAGCACCATGCCAGCCGCGGGAACAGCCAACGCAAGACAAGGAGGTGTGTCCGCGGGAACAGCCAAAGCACGACGAGGAGGTGCATGTTCTGGTATGTGAGAGTCGAGCTGTTGTTAACGAAAGCAGTGAGCTGACAGTACCGACCAGTGCAGCTGCACCGACAAGGCGAAAAGGAGTTTGCAAGTGGTACAGTGTCCGCAGGGGATGGGGATTCATCACGCCAGATGATGGAGGTATTGCTGTATTCGTACATCAGACCAAGATCTACAGAAAGGGATTCCGGAGTCTGGCGAGGAATGAACGAGTAGAGTTTGACAGCAAACCATCGGTCCAGGGCATGGAAGCAATTTATGTATGCGGCATTGGCGGTCAAGAGTGTAAGGGCAGCAGAAAGCGACCCATGGCACAGAGGAAGCCCAGAAAGATAAGATGCTACAATTGTGGAGACCTGTCAGACCACATGGCAGCCAAGTGCCCTCAAGGCCCGCTTCCGAAGAGATGTTTTCATTGCAAGTCAACTGAACATTTGATAGCCGCCTGTCCCTCAAAGAGCTCTTTCCCGAGACGTGCTACCACAACCAGGTTTCCTTCCGGGTGCAAGCCAAGAGATGACCGTGACAACTGTCACACTAAGGGCGCCGAGAAAATTACCCGTCGTCTAGGGGAGGAAACCCGTCCTAAGCAGATAGGAGGGAGTGCAAATCAAGGTTCAGCAGAGGAGACTCATCAAAAGCAGACTGTGGGGAATGTAAGCCACCGTCCACACAAAATGAGTGCAGAACACGTCAAGAGCGATCCCCCTACAGATTCGACAGCTACATGCACTGGCAAGCAGATGTCACAAGCCAGCAGCGACGCGGCACAAGTAGGCGAATCTTCTAGACCACAGCAACTGCCAGCCCGACAAAGCACAACTAGGGACATGTCGACCAAGACAGTCCCCAGCCGGGTTGTACCGATGACAGAAGCTCAGCCTAAAGCATCGCCGCAGAGAAAGAGTCATACGCAGCACCAACGATCTAAGAGGCTACGATCGAAGCGCCAGAGGTGGTGATGTTGTCGGGACGACAACAAAATCAGGAGGGAGATATGTGATGGGCCGGGAAGACACCCCTGAGGTCCCACCCCCACTTCAGTTCAAGGCATGTTTGTCGCCCATATATTTTCAGTCGGCCCACGTGACTGTCAGATCACGTGACGGCGCGAGCCTGGGTTGTGAAAAATCTGAAGTAGAAGATTGATGAAAATGCCATAATAATGCATTTAAATTAAGTTGTGGTGTAGAATTGTGTTATATTAAATAGCTGTAGGTTTTATTTGTGTTTTCGCTATTCCTAAGCGATAATCGCGTGTGATATTTAAGTAGTCAAGATTAATACGCCTAGCGCAGTAAAGTGAGTGATTAGCCTAGTGCCTATAAAAAGAGATAGCGAGCTACCAGCGGACCTTTCCTAGTATCAGCCGCCAGAGAGAACAGACGACAGAGCCAAACTGTAAATGCATTGAGCACATTAGCATCGGGCACTGTTGGGTGTTTTGTTTGTTTGGTTTGGTGTTATGTTCGCTAGTTTATTTGTTTAATGTTTGCTTTGTCACTGAATGGGCTGTAAAAATAAATATAGCCCCTGCCTCTAGAATCAAGAGTTTTATTGTTGTTCGGGTCGGTGCGAGTGTGACAAGAGAGTGATATCACAATCACAACATCATCATCATCATTATCTCGCCCACCCTACCACAATAATATATACTACAAACTATGGACGTCAAGTAACTTTAGTTATTTATCGATCTGCCTTCACTGACGCGTTTAGTCAGATAGGGGGATGCGGCCATAATATATCATGACATTGAACTTTTGATGTACTGCCCATTATTTCTGAATGTGTCATGACTTCAGATCTGCTATGTATACCTACAAATTGATATGTCAACATACCATGATGTACTCGTATGTCCCAGTGTGTACGTCTGAATAAATTGAGTAAACAAAGATTCCAGCAGTCTGCATTGGTGCCTTGTAGACACAAGTGTATGAGTGGTTATATTGGTCAGCACACGAACAGTACACCATTCGCGGTAATCACACTCTACACTTCTACTTCATACATACACCATCCTGCGTCGGTTGAAGTGACCAAGTTTAGGGCCTGCTTCCCCTGGAGCCTTTGCCTTCCCTAACTCAGGACTAGGGTGAGTTACCCATTTACAGTGGCGAGCCAGATTCCTGGGTCCAGCTTACGCAGTTTTGTATTGAGAATCACAGTTTACAGCTGAAAGAACATTTGTTTGAACACATCAACACCAGTAGGACAGCTATACAGTCGATGTCAGCTTGACCTGTATTACCGATAGGATGCTGTATCTAGGTCAGCGCTTGTTGACAGTTTTTCGCTGTACAGACAGTATTACACAGGACAGTGGTATCAAGTGTAGAAAATATCTGGAGCAGTATTGTTGACATTTCTCAACGTACAGAAGAATCACAGTGTTGTTGAACATAAAGTGCATAGTTCATCGTTGGATCTTCATATGCTCAACAGAGAAAAATTGACAGTGTAATAGTTTAAAATTAAATCTATTACTGAATAAAGTGGCAAGTTATTAGTATTAAAATAAACTGTGCCTGCTTTACAACACTATACCTGCAACACATTCCATTCATGACATAAATTATGTTGTATGCTATATGCTATTTATGCTTACATGTTATTTGTTATGTATTAAATTAGTTTATGTTCTGTGTGACTAGTACAAGGTATGCCGAGTGACATTGGTCTGGACTAGTATTCTATAGGTACACATTTTCTTAATTGGAAATTTGTTAGCAACAATTTGCTGCTATTTCTGTTAGTTGTGATGAGGTGTTCTTTTCTTCGTTGTTTTTGGTAATAATTTTGTGTTCCTTAGTTTTGTTTGATTTGTTTGTATAATTGTAGGTCTCATCTTTCCTTTCATTTCAGTTTTTTACACCCTTATGTTTATACACTGTGGCGTTATTTGTCTTGTTATATTATGGCAGTTATCATCACGGTTTCTGTGATCATTTTTTTCATTTCTCCTATTTAATTTAATTTGATCTCTGCAAATGTGTTCATATTGTCTTTTCTTGTTTGTCCTTTGTAATGTCTTTAGTTGACATATGACGTATAGTGGTATACACTGATAGTATAGTACAGATCGGTGCTTTGTGATTGTTATTGTTATAAAACAAAATGTACAAGACCTTTGTAAGGCTTGTCTCCCAAAGTGATTGGTAAAGGGAAATATTTTTTCCACAGGTACTCAAGTGATCTTTGATTACATTGAGGTATACAAGACCTTTGTAAGGCTTGTCCCCACAGTATTTGAGATACAGTTATTGTTGTCCACAGGTACTCAAGTTATCATTGGTTATTATAAACCATACAAGTTTGGACTAAGACTAAGTCTATGGTATAGACTTGTCTCCCATTAAAGTGAAATAGGGTAATTTATTTACTTTTTCAGGTTTCTGATTTAAGAAGACAATATGTCTACATTAGATTATTTCATTGCACAAGGAAAATCTCTTGATAAGACTGGAAAAGACTTAGAACAATGGGCTGTTGCTCAATATGACAAAGCATTAGCTGCAGAAGAGAAAAAAAACTGCTGCTGCTGTTGAAGAAAGAAAAGCTGCTGCTGAGGAAAAAAAAGCTGCGGCTGAGGAGAGAAAACTTCAAATAGAAGAAAAAAAAGCTCTGGCTGAAGAAAAAAGATTAGAAAGAGAAGCTGCTGCTGAAGAAAAAAAAGCTCTGGCTGAAGAAAAAAAGATTAGAAAAAGAAGCTGATACTGCTGCTGAACTAAAGAAATTGCAGATGCAAGTGGAGGAAAGGAGATTTGAGGCAGAACAGAAGAAATTAGAAGCTGATGCAGAGCAGAAAAAATTAGAAGTTGCTGCAGAACAGAAAAAATTAGAAGTTGCTGCAGAACAGAAAAAATTAGAAGTTGCTGCAGAACAGAAGAAATTAGAAGCTGCTGCAGAACAGAAAAAATTAGAAGTTGCTGCTGCTGCAGAACAGAAAAAATTAGAAGTTGCTGCTGCTGCAGAACAGAAAAAATTAGAAGCTGCTGCAGAACAGAGAAGATTAGATAGAGAAGCTGAAGAGAGAAAAGCAATAAGAGAACATGAGTTTGAATTAGAGAAATTAAAATTGACATGTATGAGTAATGTTAATCAGGCATCTGGTGGTAATGGTAAACCCTTTGTGTACAAGGTCAAGGTACCAGCGTTTAACCCTACCAGTGATGACATAACATTTTGGCTTTCTAGATTTGAACGGGCTTGTCGATCTCATAATGTTGACAAATCACAGTATGTGAATCAGTTGTCTGAAAATCTAAAAGGGGAGTCCCTAAGTAAGTTATATTTTGTTGAAGAGGCCGACAAAGATAATTATGATGCTGTTAGGGCAGCTTTGATAAAGAGATATCAGCTGTCTGAGGAAGGTTACCGTCTTTTGTTTAAAACAATGAGACCTGAGGTAGGTGTAGAATTCTCAGATTTCATCTCAAAAGCACGAATTACACTTTCACGATGGATTGAATTATCCAAAACAGAGAAAACATTTGATGGTCTTACGGATTTATTGCTAAGAGACAAGGTCATGTCTTCTGTAAATAAATCATTCCTAGAGTTCTTACATGAGCGTAAACCTGGTACAATAAAGCACATGGAAGAATATTGTGACCAGTATGCCACGGCACACCCTGACATGATTCTTAGTAACTCTAACATTAAAGAGAGTATGCCAGTTGCTTCGGCAACAGAGTATAATCAGAATTACTCACATAAATTCCAAGGAGCTAAAAATAAATTTGATAAAAAGGTTAATTGGAATAAGTATCAAAACCAAGATAACCACTCAAATCAGGGTTCTTCTTCGAAGAACTGGAATCGGGCTGATAGTCCTCGACACGCGAGAGGTACCCATAATGTTAGAAATTCTCGAAAAGGGAGTAGCTATAGGAACTACCCAAGTGCTTCATGGAGACAACAGAAACAATATTACAGGGATACTCAATATAACGAGCGTGATGATTATGATCATGAATATTATGATTCAAACCCAAATAGGGGTTATAACAGAGGCAATAATAATTATAGAGACAATTATAACCGAGGTAGATCACAACACAAAAGACATGGTAAATCTTATTACCAGGCTAACTCTGCACAACAGGAGTTCCACGACACCGATAATCAGAATAATGATAAAAAAGACTCCAACAGTGTAGCAAATTCCGCTTTCGATTTTGCTAGAGCATCTGAGTGTTCGCAATGCAAAACATTATTCGATCCAACCACAGTGTCTACTTTAAGCTGCGGTCACCCGCTTCCCGCTCTCCATGCGTCAATTGCGCATAATGGAAGGGGTGCTCTTGTCTTTAATAGGGGCCTAATAGATGGTACTCCGGTATCAATTCTTTTCGATTCGGGGTGCACTACCATTGGAGTGAGGCAATCACTCGTAAATCCTTCTCGAGCTACAGGCAATATAGTCAAATGTGTAACATTTGGTGGCACATTGGAGAAGTACTCCACTGCCATTATCAATATTGCTACGCCTTTCTTTACAGGAGAGGTGCAAGCATGTCTCTTGCCGAATCCGATCGCTGATCTTATCATCGGTCGCATTCACGGGGTGAAAGAATGCACTCCACAGCAAATTTCTAATTGGGAAAATGTTAATATGCAATCGGCTAATGCAGTAATCACTAGGGCTCAAGCTCTTAATATGCCACAATCTTCACATTCTGAAGATAATGATGCGCAGATCCGAGATGATCCCTTGGAGATTTCCCACGATTCCTTTATCAAACAGCAGGAAGATGATCCTACTCTAAAGAAATTCTTTACTCTGGCAACAAAAGGTGATCCGAATAAGGATACTAATCGTAAATCTTGGATTACGATGAAGAATGGCGTACTTGTACGTATGGTACAAGACTCCGCTAAGTCCATTCATTCTCAAATCCTTGTGCCTAAAAATATGAGAGTTAAAATCTTACAGCACGCTCATGATTCGCAGTGTGCTGGACATATGGGTTTTTCCCGTACTAAAGCTAGAGTTCTTCAATCTTTCTTTTGGCCTGCTGTGAATAAGGACATACGAATCTATTGTCGATCTTGTAAAGTATGTCAAGAGATTAAATCCAGAGGTCCACGCCATGATGCACCTATTCAGGCTGCAGACATTCCCATTCGGCCATTTCAAAAAATGGCGATAGACATCATTGGTCCATTTAAGATAAAGTCTGCGAGAGGACACCAATTTATTTTGACGTGTGTTGATATGTGCACACGTTGGCCGGAGGCTGTTCCTCTAAAGAGCATAACTACTGCTGATGTCGCAGATGCTCTTTGGTTAATATTTTCTCGTCTGGGGTTTCCAGCAGAAATATTATCCGACCATGGTACCCAACTCATATCGGATACCATGTCTCAAGTAATGTCGACTCTGAAGATAGAGAGATCGCTGAGTAGTATTTATCATCCTATGTCCAATGGGATGGTGGAACGTTTGAATAGAACTCTGAAAAACCTACTAGGTAAGATAACAGAAGATCATCCTCAGGATTGGGATAGGGTTTTACCCGCGGCTCTCTTTGCATATAGAGAGGTCGCCAACGAACATACAGGATTTTCTCCCTTTGAACTTGTCTTTGGCGCGAAACCGCGAGGTCCTATGTCCTTACTTCATGATCTTATAACTGCTGATAATATTGTCGATGACACAAAATCCTCTTATGAATATGTCATCGCACTTAGACACAAGATTATTGAAGCATGCAAATTGGCAACTGCTTCTTCTGAATTTGCGAAACAGAAGGCAAGGGAATTTGCCAATAAAAAGAGATGTTTGCGTCAACTTTGTCCAGGTGACAAAGCATTTGTCTTGCTACCTTGTAGGGAAAATAGACTTCTCATTTCTTGGAAAGGTCCGTACGATATAATATCAAAAGTTTCCGATGTTGACTATATCGTCGATATTGACGGGAAGCGTAAAACCTTCCACATCAACATGCTCACGGAATTCCATGAACGTCCTGATTATTTACAACCTGTTTTCCAGGCAACGGACGATTTTCCAGTCCAACATGGACAGTACTCATCTCTGTCAGTAATACAGGATGAGGAAACGAGTTTCTCGGATGTAAATTTACCTTTTCCAATGATTCCTCTTCACTCTAATGAATCATGGAAAGATGTTGCAATTTCTCCAGAATTATCTCCAGGAGAGCAGAAACAAGTTTCTACTTTGTTAGAACAATTTCAGGATGTCCTTACTGACATTCCTGGTCAAACGGATGTCATTCAACATGACATTATTCTTACTGACCATAGTCCTATAAGAGTCAGACCGTATCCTATCCCGATACATTTTCAAGCACAGGTAGAGAAAGAGTTAGATGAGATGATAGAGTTAAAAATTATTGAACCATCCACATCAGCATATTCTTCGCCGATGGTTATAGTACGGAAAAAAGACAATAACATACGTCTTTGCGTGGATTATCGCAAATTGAATCAAGTGACTAAATTTGATGCGGAACCTATGCCTTTACTAGAAGAGCTACTTACGAGACTATCGAATTCTCACTTCTTTACTAAACTCGATTTGTCTAAGGGATATTGGCAAGTTCCACTATCCGAACACGCCAAACCGTTTACTGCTCTTTCGACGCCTAGGGGTCTATTCCAATGGAATTTCATGCCTTTCGGTCTTATGAACGCCCCTGCAACATTTGTACGCATGATGCGTCGAATCCTATCTCATCGCTCAGATGTCATTGCGTATCTTGATGACATCTGTCTTTTCAGTGATACTTGGAACGATCACTATAATGGTATAAATGAACTATTGTCTATCTTACGCGAGCATAATCTGACAGCGAAACCATCGAAAGCATGTATTGGTTTTAGCGAAATATCTTTCTTAGGACACCGTGTTGGTCATGGGTTCCTAAAAACAGAAGACCATAATACAAGTAAGATACTTAACATTTCTATTCCTAAGACTAAAAAGCAAGTACGAAGTCTCTTAGGTCTAATACAATTTTATGGACGATTCATCCCGAATCTGTCCTCCATTATGTCACCTCTTTCTTCCTTGCTAAAGAAAGGGTCTCCTAATGTAGTCCATTGGACTCAAGAATGTCAATCCTCTTTGGATAAGGTTAAAACTATGTTTTCTACTTCACCATCCTAGTATTGCCTTCTAAGGATAAGACATTTATTCTTCGTAGTGACGCTTCATCCACCGGGATTGGAGCTGCACTAATGCAAGAGTACTCTGGAACTCTGCATCCTGTGATGTATATTTCTCGGAAATTAAATGCCGCAGAGAAGAATTACTCGGTCCTAGACCGTGAATTATTGGCTATGGTTTGGTCAATCCTTAAACTGCAAAGATTTCTTCTGGGCGCGCATTTCATTGTGGAAACTGACCAGAAAGCTCTTACGGCTATTCAGAGTAAAAATCTGAAGAGCGCGAGATCAACGCGATACGCGATTGCTCTACAGCCATTTCATTTTTCGGTGCGAGCTATCCGTGGGTCAGAAAATGTGATGGCAGATATTTTGTCTAGATGCCCACATGATTCATAACTGTTATACAACTTTGATACAGTTGTTTCTATGTTGAAATGTGTACACATATGTAATATATCATATATTGATTGTAACACTACTTAGCGGTTCATTGATATTTATTCACCGCTGATCTTTCAATGTTTTTCGTCTTTGATGATCATGATTTTAAGATATCTTAGATGAAATTTATGTATAAACTAATGTGGAAATTGTGTCATTGCTAATATTGTAGTATGCGTTGGTGACACCTCTCTGGAAATATTTATACTTAGAGAAGTACTTTCTCTAAGGTCATAAAACTTATGCTTATCATCTGCGCATTGTATTGGTGCGTTGTGAGCCTATTGTATGTTGCTCCTAGATGGATTTCAAAAAAAAAAATGTACCATTTTTTTTTTCCCGAGGGGTGTGGTAATCTGTTGCGTGCATATTTTGACGCACATATTACAAAAATCGATATGGCTATTTAATATGAAAAAAATATAGACATTCATTCATTTGTGTATGAAAATGCTGTCTATGGTAAAAGCGAGAGAATCCATGTTTGATTCACACTTTTGATTATAGGAGTAATCGTTCTTGATATTGATCCGGCGCGTGGATTGCTCTTACGTTTGTACTTATTTTTTAGGGCCAAAAAATATATTAATTTGCTTATTATGTTTATGGCCTGAATTCATATGTATTACATATTATTAGTACAAGTAGAATCAGTCCTATATTGTATATTTTGGATGGGTAGGAGGGACTAGATTCTTGTTATTCCGGTCTAGCGGAAGTATGAGTTGTCTTGACAAGTCGTGATGAGTTCCGATGTACCGTGATAATGGCGGGTACGCATTTTTCAAAGGGCTGGTAGATTCTTAAGGAAATATAATTCATGAAGTGGTTTTCTTCTAAAGGAGATGGTATCTCTACTATAGTTTATGTTAGAGACTCTCCTAAGGTACGGTACCATGTATAATTCGGACTCCATGTATTGCCAGACCCTATTTTGATGATCTCATGTCGGTTCGACCTAGATGGAACATTGTGCTTCGTATCGCTAGGGTCGTGTTTTGTATCGACAAAGATGACAGACTTTCCTACAGTGGTTATGGCTACGTGAATTAACCTGATCACCGTAGAGCTGTATGGAAACATTTATGAAATCATTTATATACCCATTATAAATTAACTCTGGCTTATATTCTCCTTCCTATGAATGAGTGAACGACAACTCAGGGAGGCAGCCATGTTAGATTTCGGTCATCATATGTTTTGATCACTGCCAAGAGAACAGATTATTTATCCTATTATCGGACAGTGACCGGGAGATCTCAATCTTGCTAGAAACCCCCTTTCGTGGTTTCATAATATATACTACAAACTATGGACGTCAAGTAACTTTAGTTATTTATCGATCTGCCTTCACTGACGCGTTTAGTCAGATAGGGGGATGCGGCCATAATATATCATGACATTGAACTTTTGATGTACTGCCCATTATTTCTGAATGTGTCATGACTTCAGATCTGCTATGTATACCTACAAATTGATATGTCAACATACCATGATGTACTCGTATGTCCCAGTGTGTACGTCTGAATAAATTGAGTAAACAAAAACGTCCTACACACAAATCAGAATCTTCACGTTGGGAAGTATATGGAGATCAACAGAAACGTCCTACACACAAATCAGAATCTTCACGTTGGAAGTATATGGAGATCAACAGAAACGTCCTACACACAAATCAGAATCTTCACGTTGGGAAGTATATGGAGATCAACAGAAACGTCTTACACACAAATCAGAATCTTCACGTTGGGAAGTATATGGAGATCAACAGAAACGTCTTACACACAAATCAGAATCTTCACGTTGGGAAGTATATGGAGATCAACAGAAACGTCTTACACACAAATCAGAATCTTCACGTTAGGAAGTATATGGAGATCAACAGAAACGTCCTACACACAAATCAGAATCGTCACGTTGGGAAGTATATGGAGATCAACAGAAACGTCCTACACACAAATCAGAATCTTCACGTTGGGAAGTATATGGAGATCAACAGAAACGTCCTACACACAAATCAGAATCTTCACGTTGGGAAGTATATGGAGATCAACAGAAACGTCCTACACACAAATCAGAATCTTCAACTCAAATGCCAAGTCAGTTATTTTTTTAATGGTTCTGAAATAGGGAGAGCAGTGAACAAAATAATCAGGAAATGACAGACTGTCATAAATGGGTGCTTGATGGGTACAAGTGAAGGATTCAAATGTTATGACGAAATCACCAAGGTGGAACTGATGATAAGAGTCAGAAAAGTGCCAGTGGAGCAAGGGATGTGAAAAAGACAGGGTCGATGGATAGGTGACGTAATGAGGAGATAACAAGGCAGTCCTTGTTCTGGGATCCCCATGATGTTTGAGGAGGACCCGAGAAACACACGGAGAATATAACTGGTGACTGACATGACGGAGAAGATAACTGGTGACTGACATGACGGAGAAGATAACTGGTGACTGACATGACGGAGAAGATAACTGGTGACTGACATGACGGAGAAGATAACTGGTGACTGACATGACGGAGAAGAGAAATGGGCATCAGAAATGATAAGCATGAGGAAGACATAGAAATACCTTGAGGTGACGGCACTGGACGAGTGGACTTGGCATAAGTTTATTGAACGCCTATGCTCCTTGGGGAACTAAAGAGTGATGGAGATGAAAACTGGACAGTTGCTTACTCTCTCAGTCATTGCCTGAATGTTGTCAACGTTTCCAGAATCTCCAAATTTACTCGTGCTTTCTGACGCAATTAACTAAGTAAATCTGAGTAACATATATATATTTAGACTTTGGCTGAGATCTCGAATCGTCTCGGGATAATTAATTCGACTGACTTTTTCCAGGAAAATTTACAATAATTAAATCTAAGACATTAATATAAAGTTAATGTTTTCTAAAAATATGTCAAACTATCCAGGAATATGTCCAGAGCGTCAATTTTCGTGAAATGTTTCAGGAAAGGACACCTTTTTTTCACGCTAATATACACATTACTGAAGGTCATGACCTCACTTTTCGAGAAAAAAACGTTCATACTAATTTAATGAGATAGTAACAAACTTGAGGCTAACAGTTTTAGTGATTTCTTTAAAATATAAAAATCTGCGGTTAATCTCATAAGATGCGCAGAGAACAATAAACGTAACTTAAGGGCTTACCTGGGTGCTGTTACACAAAATGGCAGCGGGCACAGCTAGAACTACGCTTGACGATCTCGACTCTTGAGACAAGAAGATCGAGCACACGTTGAGGGCTAGGTAGACAAGATGTGCTTATTTTACTCACCTACACACAAACAAGTCTGTAGATGCTCAAAGCCAGCAGCGAAAATTAAATAGCCGCCTACTGGTTCTAGTCAATGTACAGTCTCAAATCTTTGATTACGACAATGCCTGTGAAGATGAGAGAGAAAAGTGTCAAGTGTATTATGCTTACCTAGAGAAAGACGAAACAATATGGCTGCTCGATGGATGAACCGGAATGTTCCTAAGAGAAAGCGGAGAGGTGGAATGAGTGTGTTTAAGAAAAGTGTGAGCGGTGCGGATGGAGGAATGTGCTCACGCGAGAAGAAAGGGTGCCAGGTTCATAAAATCTAGTGTGCAAAACGAGAGTTGTGAAACTTCAGACTCGAAACATATTTTAACTTTTAACTGCTGATATTATCCGTGGCCAGTTTCTACTCACGTGCACAAAATTAAATTTCACAGGAAGATCATTTTAAATCAAATACTTATCTTCCCAACCCTGACCCCTAAATAGAAAATCCCGCAGGTACAGGTCAGAACGCTGAGCCAGCCAGAAGCTTGCACAGAAATTAGAGTGCTTCCTTTTATAGTATGTGCTTCCAGGTCTACATAATTCAGGAACAACTGAGAGAGGAATGAACCGATAGGTAGGGAAGGACAGAAAAACGAAGTTCCAAAAAAGAAAAACAAACAGGAATTACCTGTACAATGTGCCTACATTTTTTAGAAGTAAGAAAGGTCTGCAGGTGGAAGCTCCTACCTTGGCTTCTTGTTTTAAAAATTACTCAGCCCTTGTTCTTGTAAAAACATGACTTCTTTTCTAACAGTAACTCAATCCATTGTTATAACAAGAACCAGACAAGTGCCAGTGGAATAAGAGATAACAAGAACCAGACAAGTGCCAGTGGAATAAGAGATAACAAGAACCAGACAAGTGCCAGTGGAATAAGAGATAACAAGAACCAGACAAGTGCCAGTGGAACAAGAGATGAGGAGAAGACGCCGCTGATGGATAGGACACACAATGAGGAAACATGTTTATAGCGGTACAAGAGATTCCTTGTTCTGGCGCACCAAGGTATGAAAGATGCAGGGAGACAAAAGAACACATGGAGAAGAGAACAGGAAACAGACATGAAAGGACTTTAAGCTGATGGCACGGGACAGGAAGACTTGGTATATGTGTGTTGAAGGCCTATGCTCCTTGAGAAGCTGAAGGGTGATTGTGATGATGATTGCTCTAACAATAACTTTGTTTTAATAACCCAGACCTTAGCTCTAACAATAACTTTGTTTTAATAACCCAGCCCTTAGCTCTAACAATAAATTTGTTTTAATAACCCAGCCCTTAACTCTAACAATAACTTTGTTTTAATACCCCAGCCCTTAGCTCTAACAATAACTTTTGTTTTAATAACCCAGCCCTTAGCTCTAACAATAACTTTTGTTTTAATAACCCAGCCCATAGCTCTAACAATAACTTTTGTTTTAATACCCCAGCCCTTAGCTCTAACAATAACTTTGTTTTAATAACCCAGCCCATAGCTCTAACAATAACTTTGTTTTAATACCCCAGCCCTTAGCTCTAACAATAACTTTTGTTTTAATAACCCAGCCCTTAGCTCTAACAATAACTTTTGTTTTAATTTTAATAACCCAGCCCATAGCTCTAACAATAACTGTGTTTTAATAACCCAGCCCCTAGTTCTAACAATAACTTTGTTTTAATACCCCAGCCCATAGCTCTAACAATAACTTTTGTTTCAATAACCCAGCCCATAGCTCTAACAATAACTGTGTTTTAATAACCCAGCCCTTAGCTCTAACAATAACTTTGTTTTAATAACCCAGCCCTTAGCTCTAACAATAACTTTTGTTTTAATAACCCAGCCCTTAGCTCTAACAATAACTTTGTTTTAATACCCCAGCCCTTAGCTCTAACAATAACTTTGTTTTAATAACCCAGCCCTTAGCTCTAACAATAACTTTGTTTTAATAACCCAGCCCTTAGCTCTAACAATAACTTTTTTTTCAATAACCCAGCCCTTAGCTCTAACAATAACTTTGTTTTAATACCCCAGCCCTTAGCTCTGACAATAACTTTGTTTTAATACCCCAGCCCTTAGCTTTATCAATAACTGTGTTTTAATAACCCAGCCCTTAGCTCTAACAATAACTTTGTTTTAATACCCCAGCCCTTAGCTCTATCAATAACTGTGTTTTAATAACCCAGCCCTTAGCTCTAACAATAACTTTGTTTTAATAACCCAGCCCATAGCTCTAACAATAACTTTTGTTTTAATAACCCAGCCCTTAGCTCTAACAATAAATATGTTTTAATAACCGAGCCCTTAGCTCTTACAATAACTTTGTTTTAATACCCCAGCCCTTAGCTCAAACAATAACTTTGTTTTAATAACCCAGCCCTTAGCTCTAACAATAACTGTGTTTTAATACCCCAGCCCTTAGCTCTAACAATAACTTTGTTTTAATAACCCAGCCCTTAGCTCTAACAATAACTGTGTTTTAATAACCCAGCCCTTAGCTCTAACAATAACTGTGTTTTAATAACCCAGCCCTTAGCTCTAACAATAACTGTGTTTTAATAACCCAGCCCTTAGCTCTAACAATAACTACATCCCTTGTTTTGACACTACCTCAGTCCCTTGTTTTAACAATAACTCAACACTTTGTTTTAATAATAACTTATCCCTTTGTTTTAATAGCACAACCCATTGTTGAAACCGTAGCTATACCCTTGTTCTATCAATAACTCAACACTTTGTTCTAACAGTAACTCAATCTTTATTGTAATAACTCAACCCCTTGCTCAAACAGTAACTACAACTCTTATCCTGTCAATAAGTAAGTCCTTTATTTTATTAACATTTACATCCCTTGTTTCTAAACTAACTCAACCTCTTGTTCTAACAATAACTCAACCCGATCAATACCTAAACATTTCGGTCTAACAAAATTTTAACCTCTTCTTTTTAGCAGTAATTAGACTTCTTGTTATAACAATAATTCAAAAGTGTGTTCCAGCAAAACCTCAACCGCTTTCTCTAAGAGTAACTCAACCCCTCCTCTCACAACAAACTCAAACCTGATGTTGTAACAAAATGTCAACCTCTTGTTTTAATAGTAACTTTGGGGTCCATGGGACATGATGCGCAACAAAAGACTCACAATGTCTCTCATCCTCTCATGCTCAAGCCTACCTCACCTACAAGCGGCGGACCCTGTTCTCGCCAGTAATCCAGCTGAAGGTTGGGGTTTCAATCCCTAGCGGGAAGCTGGATGGGACAGCAGACGAGGTTCAGGCGAAATCATTTTCCCAGCCAGTTAGGACAGGGATGAGCCCACTCTCTCATTGAAGAGGTGCTGAAGTCGTCGATACTGGGCCAGAAGGCGCACCGGAAACCACAGTATCACGCAGCTCGCTGTCTACTCTATGGATGAGTACACCGTCAATTTTGTTCCAAAAATAACTTAACTTTGTTCTAGCAAAATATCAACTTCTTTCTCTAAGAGTAACTCAGCCCCTTCTTTTCTCACAATAACTCTCTATCTGATGCTCCAAAAATAACTCATCATTATGTTCTAGGAAAACCTCAACACTTATCTCTAAGAGTAAATCAAGGAATCCTCCTTTCACTGTTACTCAACCTGATGTTCTTACAATAACTCAGCATTGTGTTGTAAGAAAACCTCAACATATTTCTGTAAGAGTAACTCAATGACTCCTCTCACAGCTACTCAACCTGATGTTCTTAAAACAACTCAACATTGTGTTGTAGGAAAACCTCAGCCTTCTTCTCTAAGAGTAACTCAATCACTTCTCTCGAAGTAACTCAACCTGCTGTTCTAACTACTTATTTAGTCGTTCCTCTTCTACCGGGAGGGGTAGAGCTTCTGTTCTAACAATAACTCAAACTCCCTGTTCTAGCAATAATAAGCTCAATGTAAAAAAGTTACGCAGTTTACATAGCCATAGTTGAAACAGTGCGTCTGTTATATTGTTTACATAGCCATGGTTGAAACAGGGCGTCTGTTATATTGTTTACATAGCCATGGTTGAAACAGGGCGTCTGTTATATTGTTTACATAGCCATGGTTGAAACAGTGCGTCTGTTATATTGTTTACATAGCCATGGTTGAAACAGTGCGTCTGTTATATTGTTTACATAGCCATGGTTGAAACAGTGCGTCTGTTATATTGTTTACATAGCCATGGTTGAAACAGTGCGTCTGTTATATTGTTTACATAGCCATGGTTGAAACAGTGCGTCTGTTATATTGTTTACATGGTTGAAACAGTGCGTCTGTTATATTGTTTACATAGCCATGGTTGAAACAGTGCGTCTGTTATATTGTTTACATAGCCATGGTTGAAACAGTGCGTCTGTAATATTGTTTACATAGCCATGGTTGAAACAGTGCGTCTGTAATATTGTTTACATAGCCATGGTTGAAACAGTGCGTCTGTTATATTGTTTACATAGCCATGGTTGAAACAGTGCGTCTGTTATATTGTTTACATAGCCATGGTTGAAACAGTGCGTCTGTTATATTGTTTACATAGCCATGGTTGAAACAGTGCGTCTGTAATATTGTTTACATAGCCATGTTGAAACAGTGCGTCTGTTATATTGTTTACATAGCCATGGTTGAAACAGTGCGTCTGTAATATTGTTTACATAGCCATGGTTGAAACAGTTTGTATATAAACAGTGCGTCTGTAATATTGTTTACATAGCCATGGTTGAAACAGTGCGTCTGTTATATTGTTTACATAGCCATGGTTGAAACAGTGCGTCTGTAATATTGTTTACATAGCCATGGTTGAAACAGGGCGTCTGTAATATTGTTTATTATATTATTTCTTCTGTGTGGTCACGTCTCGTGAATTTCCCGGGGGGGGGGGGGGGGTGAAGCAAAGAAATACTAGGGCCACTGCTCCCTCAGGCATGTCGTACAAGGCTACTAATATGATGTTGTTCATGAGACTGGCAACCTCATCATGTAAACACGTTGTTACAGAAACCACTGCTAGAAGAACATGTTAATGTGCAGGCTTCCTGCAAGGGGACCAACTACGTTAGTGGCTCCATGCTCCATAGGGAATTCAAACAAAAATAATAAGTAGCTACGTCATCAGCAGGAGAGAGAGAGATGTCCTTACAAACATGAATACAGATGGAGAAGAAGCTGGTAGATAAAATAAAAATATTAGTGTGAATGAAAGAATGTACGAGTCAGTATTCGTTGTATCTCTGTCTACCTGACGATGACCTAGTTTTTAGCTCATTTCTATGACGCAAATAGGACGCCATTTTTGTTTTGTAGGAATGTATGATTAAACGAATTTACCACGAAAGAGTTACAGGACTGTTACTTTTTTGCCGCGAACAGAGCTAAGAGCAACGACCATATTGTAGTTTGGAGTCTGCGAAATATGAAACTGCGCTTCGCCGTGGGCGGAATTAATGGCTCCAGGCCTGGGGAAGAAAGTAATGCGCTCTAATTGCAATATGTGTTCCCTTCCCCTTTGATAATGTCACGCTACTGCTTATACAATGGTCTCAAGAGCTATGCCGGCGTTACTGAGCACAGCAGGCAGACTGAGCACAGCCAAAGGCTAAGAAAAGCAAGTCTTAAAAGAATGCCTGTTGTAACTGAATGAACTGACCCGTAGGCTGAACGAAACAGTGCCACATAATGCACTTTATCATCGCGTTACATATTTTAATTTTTTAGAAATTATCAATATCTTTTACTTCTCTCCTTGAGTGCTACTCAAAAGTAGCTATCACATTGTAAGAAAGTAGTAGATTAACCAGAATAACAGAAGAAATATGCTAGTCTGTAAGAAATGAGTAGATTAACCAGAATAACAGAAGAAAGATGCTAGTCTGTAAGAAATGAGTAGATTAACCAGAATAACAGAAGAAAGATGCTAGTCTGTAAGAAATGAGTAGATTAACCAGAATAACAGAAGAAAGATGCTAGTCTGTAAGAAATGAGTAGATTAACCAGAATAACAGAAGAAAGATGCTAGTCTGTAAGAAATGAGTAGATTAACCAGAATAACAGAAGAAAGATGCTAGTCTGTAAGAAATGAGTAGATTAACCAGAATAACAGAAGAAAGATGCTAGTCTGTAAGAAATGAGAAGATTAACCAGAATAACAGAAGAAAGATGTTAGTCTGTAAGAAATGAGTAGATTAACCAGAATAACAGAAGAAAGATGCTAGTCTGTAAGAAATGAGTAGATTAACCAGAATAACAGAAGAAAGATGCTAGTCTGTAAGAAATGAGTAGATTAACCAGAATAACAGAAGAAAGATGCTAGTCTGTAAGAAATGATGGGGATCTTCTTCTTCTTTCATATTTTAACTCCTGTAACTGTCTTTTTCTCTTGTTGAGGTGATCACTGGCCCAAGACAGTATACATGTTGTTAGGTGTGTAGTGCGAGCGTATGATGAACTGAGTGTGGGTGCGAATGAAGGCGCGAATGTGTTTAGGCTCGTATAGATGTAGACCCTGCAACCCATACACTCACATGCAGTAGTCAAGGATGCTTGGACACTGCAGGCACGTTTCAAAACATTTATTGACGAGAACACACATGGTATCAACAGGAACAATCAGTGTAACGTCATGCTGACCGGAAATCGATAGGTATACATTAGGCATTCAACAAGCTGGTAAACATTTGAATATTCGTGCATGGTCAATACAATGTTCTTCAATAATGACAGTTCGTGGCGTCGCCATGGTATCACTGACTAAACGCGTCAGATACCTTAATCACTTTGACACATAAGTGCAACTTGGCATTCCCCGCCAATTGCACTGTATTAGGCTGTAGTACATTAGCCGAAAACACAGTCCTCGTTCTGACGTAAGCTGTGTACTTCTGATAAGCAGGTTACCATCAACCCTGCAGTAATGCTTATTGTAGACATAAATACCGCCAATCTGCGGTTCCCACAATATATCTTCGTCACTGGATTTCTGGACAATATAAAGACTAATAGTCTTGGATGGCTACCTCGAGCACAAAATATAAGTTCTGAAATGGAGGATCGGTGAGCTGCAGTTCACAGACTAGGCAGTCTTCTAACATGTTCTGCCACCGAAAGCATAGTAATGGAAAAAGTCGGTATTACCTGTAACCGAATCCACATAACATAATAAGGAACTCCGCTGTCATTCCAACGCACAGAGATTCACTGGGGAAAACTGCCATCGCAGTCACTTTGAAGATTCTCCCCGAAAAACACAATGGACCCTTGGTCCCTTCAGAAAACCCAGGACACTTCACGGCTTGCCGGAAGTCTAACTCAACTCCCGCTTAAAATCCCTGCCTATGGGCATACGCCAGAACTGTCTACCTTTGACCCTAAAGGTCAAACACAATGAATGAATAAACAAGGGAAGACAACCCCTAATCAACCTGACATCGCAGGTAAAGACACAATTATTCTTATGATAATAACATAAGCAAATAACTTGACAGATGACTCCGTCGAAAATGACAGCAACATATTACTACAACCCCCCTGTAAAAAAAAATTGAAATTTTTTTTTTTAAATACGTCGTTGAGCAAGATTGCACAAGTATCACTTATGTGCTCATGAAAAAAATGAACCTAATATCAGGTACAATAGACGCATAAACAAAGCGTCTGAAGAGGATACAAATCATCTCCCAACACAGGAGAAAATATTTCCTTTAAGCCAAACAAACTAAAAAACATTAAAGAAACCTAAGTTGCTGGCAATACCAATCATATATCAAACATTACTAAATACTATAATTATAGCAATATACAAATGTCATGAATTACAATGCTATATTAGCAACATATCACTGATGGATGGACAAAATGAAATTTGTTAAATTATCTAAACATCATCCAAATACATTTGTATTACAACATATTAGGATATTAAGGACAGACCTAAGTCCGAAAGTGTATCAGGAAAAACTAGGACACAAGATTTAACTGGAATCATGTGGGCATCTGGACAATATGTCCGCCTTCACATTATCCGAACCACGGATAGCTCGCACCGTGAAATGGAAAGGCTGAAGAGCAATAGCATAACGAGTAGATCTCGAGCTCTTCAAATCCTTACTTTGCATAGCCGTAAGAGCTTTTTGGTCGGTTTCCATAAAGAAATGCGCGCCCAGAAGGAACCTTTGTAGCTTAAGAATGGACCAAACCATAGCCAACAATTCACGGTCTAAAACCGAGTAATTCCTTTCTGCCGCATTTAGCTTCCTAGAAATATACATTACAGGATGCAGAGTTCCTGAATATTCCTGCATTAGTGCCGCTCCAATTCCAGTGGAAGAGGCATCACTACGAAGAACAAAAGTCTTATCAATCGTTGGTAGTCTTAAGATAGGATGAGATGAGAACAAATTCTTAACCTGATCCAATGAAGATTGGCATTCCTGGGACCAACGCACCATATTAGGAGAACCTTTTTTCAATAACGATGAAAGTGGTGCCATAATGGAGGACAGGTTCTCAATGAATCTTCCATAGAATTGTATCAATCCCAAGAGACTACGCACTTGCTTTTTTGTCTTCGGAACCGAGATATTTAATATCTTCGAAATGTTTTGGTCCTCTGTCTTCAACAGACCATGACCAACTCGATGACCTAGGAAGGAAATTTCACTAAACCCAACAAAAGCTTTAGAGGGTTTTGCAGTCAAACTATGCTCACGTAGAGAGATAACAATTCCTTTAGACCCAAATAGTGTTCTTCCCAAGTATCGCTGAAAAGACAGATGTCGTCTAAATATGCGATGACATCTGCACGATCTGATAGAATTCGTCGCATCATGCGCACGAAAGTCGCTGGGGCGTTCATAAGCCCGAAAGGCATAAAATTCCATTGAAACAGACCCCTAGGTGTCGAAAAAGCAGTGAGAGGTTTGGCGTGTTCCGTCAGTGGGACTTGCCAATAACCTTTCGACAAGTCTAGTTTAGTAAAGAATTTAGCTTTAGAAAGTCTAATAAGTAGATCATCTAATAATGGCATAGGTTCAGCATCGAACTTCGTAACTTGATTTAATTTGCGATAGTCAACGCAAAGACGTATGTTATTGTCTTTCTTTCGAACAATAACTATCGACGAAGAATAAGCTGAAGTGGATGGTTCAATTATTTGCAGTTGAATCATTTCATCCAATTCTTTCTCGACTTGTGCTTGAAAATGAATAGGTATTGGGTATGGTCTTACTCTGATCGGATTACGATCAGTAAGTATGATGTCATGTTCTATGACATCTGTGTGTCCAGGAATGTCGGTAAGGACATCCTGATATGATTGTAGCGTAGAGGATACTTGACGTTGCTCCTTGTCACGTGAAAGATAATTTATTTTACCATCTTGTCCATAATTTGATTACTCCCTTAAATGTTCTGTTTTCCGAGACATTTTGTATTTTCGTTTCTTTCATATTCTACCTACATTTTTTCACCTTCTCAACCCCACCCGAGGTTGTTTACGCTGGCCAGCTGCGGTCAGCTAACGCTAGACGTAATGTTATCTAAACGCACCTGTTCGACCAGAGAAACATTTCTCGGGTCCGCTTTAAGTGTTAGAACGAGCCAAAGACGGTTTCTGTGAAAGAAACGGTTCGTTAGCGGCGGGTACCCTCTGTGGTCCCAACAGGGGAATTTCTCTGGTCGCTTTAAAACGTTTGATGACGAGCGGCTGGTACCCTTTAAGGCCTGGGTAACGAGTGTGATCTGTTTCAGGGGAAGATAACAATCGCGGTCAATCTTTGGGTTTTCGCCCCTTAGACAAGATAGAGCATAATGTTATGCATTTTTCTGCCTGGGGAACTTTCGCACGATTTCTTTTGTCTTACTCTAGATTACGTCTTTCGCCGAGCTTCTGTAGAAATATGCAGGCCGGGGGGAGCGTACCTTGTGATCTATAAGAGTAGACTGGTTTTAATAGACAAAGACATTCGTAAATTTTCCTGGCCCGTAGATGACCATCATGAGATAAGGCAAACTTTAACACAGTACTAGAATGTGTTTGCCTATGTTCTAGTCATTTTTCGGGGTGAGTTGACATATCTTATAATTATTATATTAGATTCATGTTAGCTTTTATATATATCTGTTAGGAAAGTGAATTTATCTCTGAGGACTTCTCCTAGTAATTTATTCAGTGATAAGGTAGCGCTGTCTACGGCCTATTAAGTGGTGCTTAAACTGTTACGGTTTATCATGGGTTAAATGTTAAACTTACAATAACAGATATTAGGCGTAGAATCAGTCCACGAATGCTTACCATTGGGTTAAGAGTCAGCAAAATTAACTGTCATTTCTGTAAGATAATGTCAGGTGTGGATGGTGCACTTAGAAACTGAATAGTGAGATGCAGGTAATAACTCTGGATTATAGGAGATAGTCACTTATTCTTTTTGATAGATATTTCTAGGGGCAAGGGAGGATCATTTTATGCTTACTTGTGTGGCTAGGCACTAGTCTATAACTTTCACTGAAAGCAGTCACCAGGCATAGATATAATTATATCTTATGATTTAGCCACAACTGTATTATTATAGCAAGAACATTGCATTTTCTTTGTACTCATTTTGTGGAATGCTAATATATTTTCCAAAGGGGACATACGATTTATTTGTGTAATGTCAAATGCTGTAATCTGTTTATGTAAATTCATTTAATGTTGTAAGATGAATAAGCATATTCTTTTAACTGTAACTACAGGTTAGGTTTCCTGTATGTTGAGATTGGGAGAAGAGGAGGAGATTTTGCTGTCAGAACATTTAATGACAGTTACATGGGTGTACAAAAGATATTAAGACTATGCGGGCGCGTGTTGATAATTGATATTTTTAAGGAACAGGAGACATGGTTAAAGACAGCCCTAAACTATCATAGCAATAACTACAATAAATTTAATCCCATAGTGGAGCGAAACTTTCTGTATAAAGTTAGTGTGATTTATTATTTGCTTGAAGTAAAAGGGTGTCTCTTTTTGGGTCTCAGTTTCAGGGAGACCAAATCGCTAGAGCAGACTTCAGTCAGGCGAAGAAAGTCATATACTCTTCGATCTAGAGGGTTTCTGTATACATCTAGTAACGAATCGTCAACCCCGTTCCTGAATCAAAACCCCTTTTTGTCAACGCCAAGTTAAGCTCACGCAGTGCAACGGAGCCAACGCAAAATCTGGAATATATACGAAAAAACCACTTACTGGAGCTATTCCCCTTGGTCCCCGAAAGCGGACAGGCTGTCGCTAAGTTCATTCAGTTGGTCTGCAGGAGATAAACAGCGTCCCCCAGCCCACCTCGCGCCAGTAGGGGGGAGTCACCAATGATAGTACCAACAAGGACAGTTTTGTAGGCATAGTCCCTCACGAAGGATCTACAAGTAACACACTGTCTGGACTATTTCATCTGGTCCCCGAAAACGGACGGACTGCCACGCAGTTTATTCATTTTGGTAAACAGAAGGTAAATAGAGTCTTCCAGCCCATCTCGTGCCAGTAGGGAGGAATCACCAATGATAGCGCCTATACAGTGATTTTATTCAGGTTAATTCCATCACCGATGGAGGATATGTACGAAAAAACCACTTACTGGAGCTATTTCATATGGTCCCGAAAGCGGACGGACTGACACTCAGTTATTTCATCTCTCTGTGTTCTACAGGTTTT
>JAMPIV010000288.1:0-53901 GCA_024509875.1 Oreohelix idahoensis | reverse complement strand
CCGACAAGCCAAAGCCACCCCCCCCACCCAAACCACAGACCCCCCCCAGACGGACCGCTCCGCAGATCCACCCCGCACCAGCCAACAACCCACCATGAGCCCCACCTCCACAGACTCCAGACCGCCCCCCAAACCCCTACAAGCCCACCCCCCCCCCCAAAGCCAAGACCCAGCCCAGCGCACCGACAGATCTCGCACCATCTCCCCCCCCCGAGTCCCCCCCCCCCCCCCCCCCCCCCCAGACCACATCCGAACCCGCTGGACCACCCCACCCTTGCAGAAACCTTACCACCCACCATGCACCCTCAGCCTGGCCCTTAGTCGCGCTCCTATATTGATCTCTTACGCTAATACAGTAGCCAGAAAGAACCCACCAGCCTGACCGAGCCCCCTCCCACCAGCTGATGTAACCAGAACAACTCCCGCTATAAAGAAAGCAAATTGCCCGCAGCCAGACCAATGGTAGACCCTACGAGTAAGTGCAAGCAAGAAACTCTCCTATTATTTTCCTAACTATCATTCGATTCCTATTTAATATATTTTAACGAGTATAGTTATCCATCACATATACCCCCTAATCTCGCTCCGCCTTATCTCTTAATTCTCCTTTGTACTACCCTATATAGCCCCTCCCCCGACCCAGCAGACCCCCGCCTATAGCAATCAGCACACAGAGGACCACCCAGACCCAGCACCAAGCCCCACAGCAGAGAGCCCAGCCCCCCCCACCCCACACCCCCCCTCCCGAGGACTCCCCTGAGTAGCCGGACGTTCTCTCTTTAGGTATTATAGAGTAGCCCCCCCAGCCCCACAGCCCAATGGGCAGACCGCCAAGTCCCACTATACTTATAATACTGACGTAACAGTTAGTACTTCAGAGCCGTTCTAGCCCAGAGGCCAGACCCAGCAGCCAGGAGCACAGAGAGCACCGCCCCAGCATCCACCGCCAGAAGCACCAGAAGCACACGTTAGCCCCACCCCCAAGGCGAGACCCTCCTCCCTCCCCACCACAGAAGTCCCCCCCCGCCCAGAAGGACAGCCAGAGCACCCCACCACCCTCCGCCAGCACCACGCCAGCAGCACCAGACGGCCAGTAGCACCTCCGCCCAGTTAAAAGTTTAAAAGCCCCCAGGCAAGAGCAGACACCAGCAACCAGACCCCAAGCACAGACGCCCACCCCACCAGCCCACACCCAGCCACCCCCCCAGCCGAAGGACGCCCCCCACCCCAGACAAAGATCCCATCCAAAGTCATAGCCCCCCCCCACTCCACCCCAGAGCAGAGAGGAGGCCCCAACGATCCCCACGCCCCCCATCCCCCCCCATCCCCCCTGTCCCGCAGAGACAGCCCCAGACAGCCCTAACCTCGCCTCCAGAGTAGCCACAGCCCACTCCTCTGCCCGCTCCCCCCCCCCCTTGTACTCATCTAATCCGTATGTGAGTAAGTTAAGACGTCCAACGCCCCCCCCATATCCAGACGGCAGAAACCAAAACCAAAGATACGAAGCCCCCCCCCAGCCAGCCCCAACGCCCCCCAGCCCAGCCATATTCCCCACCCACACTGCACGACCGCACGAGCACCAGACCCACCGCCACCCCCCCCACCCCCCCCCACTCCGCCCCACCCCCCCCCCAGCACAGACAGCCAGCAGCCACGCGCGGGCCCCACGCCCCCACCGCCTCCCGTACCGACCAGACCCCCCCTCACCCGAGACGACCACCGCACCTCTCCAACATCCCCAAAGCCCCCCCACAACGCCCCTCCCCCCCAGCCCCCACCCCACTCCCCCCCACGAGCACAGAAGTGACCAGAACAGACGGTTGTACACCCCCGGAGCCCCCCCGCCCCCCAGCACCTCAAATACCCCCCCCCCCCCCCCCCCCCACCCGCCCCCCCACCCCCCCCCCCCCCCCACCAACATCAGACACTCCCGACACGCCCCAGAGAACGCCCCCCCAACGCCCCCCCCCCCCCCCCCCAAGCCATACCCTAGCCCCCCCCACCCCAGCCCCCCCCCAGCGCTCCACAGCCACAGCCCCAGACCCACCACAGACCACCCCCCCCCCAGGACAGCACCACCAACCCCCACCCAGCAGCCCCCACACAAGTGATGTGACCCCCCCCCCTCCCCCCGAGGCCCAGCAACGCCCTCCCCGCCCCAGAGCCAGACAAGAGCCCCCCCCCAGTCAGATGCCCTCGCAGACCCTCCCATCCCTACACCCCACTAACTCCCCCCCCCCGCCACAATCCCCCCATACCTCCACCCAAATACCCCATATATCCCCCCCATTATATCTCACCCACCCCACCCCCATCCGCTCCCCCCCCCCCCCCCCCCCCCCCCCTACAGACGACACAATAATCAACAACTCCCGACTCGCCTCACACACACCACCCCCAGATAGGGACCACACAGGCACTATACTCCTCAGTATAAATACTCCTCACCGCTAGAGTACCCCCTTATATAGCAAAGCCCCCATAACGCGCGCCATATTCCCCACCCCCCCCCCCCCCCCAGAGTAGAAGCCCCCCCAGTAAAGAGAGCTAGCCCCCCAGCCCAGCCACGCCCCCAAGCAGACCCCCCCCCCCCCCACCGAGCCAGTCAAAGAGCCCCGCAGCCAGATGCCAGCGCCTATCCCCTATAATACCACATACACACGCTAGTAAACAGGTTTATTAAACTTTAACTATTAGTAAAAGTCCCATACCTCGCACACAGCAGCAGCCTCCCCCCCCCCCACATCCAACCCTTTTACCCCCCCCCCCCCCCCCCCCCCCCCCCCCCCCATACACCAGTCAGTCCTCCTTATATAAGTCTTATTACCTCCCTACCGTAAAGAAGTTTATTATAGAAGGACACCGCTCCCTCGCACCACCCAGCACAGAGCCCACCCCAGCACAAGATCAGACCCCAGCCCCAGCACGCCCCTCGCCTCGTATAGTAAACATATAACCCAACGAGCCAGCCAGAGAAGCACCCACACCCCCCCCCACACAGCACCACCCACCCACCCAGTAGCCCACGACTCGCCCCACCCCACCACACCACCCCAGAGCCAGCAGACCCCGCCCCGAAGACCCACTGCAGCACCCCCCCCCCACCCCCCACCGCCCACCCCCCCAAGCGCGCCCCTCACATCACCCCCCCCCCCCTCCCCCCCCCCGGCAGAGTTGACCATGCCAGATAAGTTCACACCTCCCCTACCTCCGCTCGCATATAACTATTATCTTCTACCTTTATCCCATTATCATCCTCCTATTACCAAAAGAGACTAACCTCCGGCTCCCCCCCCCTGCATTATTTACCGCCTCAGCAACCAGACAAGTCACCTCGCAATGAAATATACATTACAAACAGCACCCTCCCCCTTCCCTAATTAGAGTAAGTATACTTCTATGCCCACCCGCACCACCCCAGAGCCTGCGCCATAATAGTAGAACTTTAACAATCTATATATACAATCCGTACCCCCCCCCCCCCCACCAAGCCCCAACCCAGACACGAGCAGGCACAGCCACAGCCACTTGATTTAATGTCTTCGCGCTCTGTAGTACGTCCCGCATTTATATATTTGGTTATTAAGCCCAGAGGCAAGGACTGTTTATTATATTTCCTCTCGCCGAGATATATAATGGAGTAGCATAATAAGAGAAAGATAGTAAGAGTATACTCTTCTCAGAGTCAGAGAAGAGTTAAAGTAGCTGTAACAGTAGCCCCAGCACCCACATCATTATGTCTATAATAGCACCCCAACCTCATGAGTCCGCAACCATCAGGAACCCTCACCTTAGCCCCAGCAGCCTCATAACATGTAGAAGTCCCCCAAAGTTTCTTAACAAAGTAGAAGTAGCCCAGAGGCCCTCCAAGCCAGCCAGTCCAACCCAGCCAGAGCCCTCCCGCCAAATCTATATTTTGTACCTACCCCGCGCATACCACACGAGTTAATCAAAATTAACATCAATAAAAATTCCCCCCTCCCAGCCCAGGTGCACCCCCACCCAGACACAACGAAAGCCCAAACCCCCCTGCCCACCACCCCCCCCCCCGCAGCAGCCAGACCCGGAGAGAGACCCAGACAAAGACCCCCCCCCCCCCTAAACCTTAATAGACCACCCAAACGCCCCCCCTCCCCCCCCCCCCCGCCCTTTAACCCAGCCCACCAGCCAACACACCAAGAAGCCCACCCCCTCGACTACCCTCTACCCATTCAATTATTAGGAGTAGCCCAGAGCGCACACGTCCCCAAGACAGAGCCCCCACCCAGCGCCAGCCCGAGAGTGTATAAGAGTAACAGAGTATAAGTATGTATCCCCAACTATAGTATAAAGAAAGTGAGCTCGTATCGTAGAGTAGGCCACAAACCCAGAGCCAGCCACCAAGCCCAGCCCCCCAGCCCTCGCTCAGCAGCTCGCCACCACCCCCCCCCCCCCCCAGAGAGCCCCCCCCCCCCCCAGCGCGCCCCCCCCCCCCACCCACGCCCAGCCCCCAACGCACAGGCACAGACAGCAGTACCTCCCCCCCCCCCAGGGCCCAAAAGAGCCAGCACTGCACCCCCTCAGACCCAAACCTACCCAGCAGCAACCCCGACCACCTCTCCCCCCCCCCCACCCCAGCCCCCCAGCCAGACCCCCCCCAAGCCCACAGCCCCCCCCCACCCCGAGCCCCCACCCCCCCACTCCAGACGCACCCCCCCCCACCCCCGCCGCAACCCCCAGAGCAGCCCACTCGCACACATCACAGGCCCCCTCCCCGCCACACGACCCTGATAACCCCCACACACCTCAGCCCTGGAGCAAGCAGTGACACCACAGTACGACACCACCCCCCCCCCCCATACGCATTTTGTAAACTGTCTTAAGTAGACCTCACAGGACGCCCAACCAAAGGGATAAAGAACCCCACTCTCTCTATTATATTTACGCTCTAAGCCCAAGCACAACCAGCCCACGCTCCACGACCATCCCCATATATCTTTATACGCTTTATCCCCCATATCAACGCCTCCGAGGTTATAATATACCCAGCCCCCACTCCCCGCCTCCCAGCCCCCAGGGCCGACACCGCCACACCACGCCCCAACGCCCGCCCACCCCCCAGCACGAATCGACAGCAGGTGCCCCCGCCACCCAGACCCCACCCCAGCCCCCAAGAGACCCCAGCCCCCACGAGACCAGCACGTCACCTGCCACATCTCCAGACCCCCCAGAGACAACGGCAGACCCCAAGACCCAGACGTCCCCCAGGCAAAGAAGAGAGAGCAGAAGCACGCCCCCCATACCCACCAGAGGCCCCCCAGACAGGCAGAGCGAGCCCACGCGCCCACCCACGCCCAGCAGAGGCCCTCGCCCAGGATACCCAGCACCCCTCTCAACACAAGGTAGCCTCAGCCAAGCCCAAACCAGACACAGCGAGCAAAGACGACAGCACGCCCCACAGCCTCTAGGCCAGAAAAAACGAAGCAAATACACGTCCCACACACACCCCATACCGACTCCTGCAACCCTAAACCCCCACCCAAAAAATGATACAGAAAACACTCGACAATATACATCCGCGATGGCTCACACACATAATTATCGACCATTCCCACGCACACTCGTTATACACAGCAACTTAGTCTTAAGGTCCGTCTATATTACTGAGTAGTTATTAGACCAACCTCGCCCCGCACCTGACCCCACCTGTACGAGCTTCGTCATCGTCTAATGTTACCTCTTTTCCGCGCTTCTACGTCCAGACGCTTCTCCGTCCAGCCCCCTACAACCCGCCACACACACATACAATATACCTCAACTGAACTCTCCCCCCCCCCCCCCCCCATAATCCCCAGAACCACGACCAGCCCCTCACCCCTCACAGAATTAGGTGCCCCTCGCCCATGCTACCGACCACACCACAATACCTACCTTAAGCTTCCTACGAACGAACACTGCCCCAGCCCCTAACTCCTCCAACAAAGGCCATTCCCCTCCCCCAGACCTCCACACACAGCCCACGCAACGCCACACCCCCTCCTGCCCTCTAGTAAAAAGTACCTCATACCACTAACTAATTTTATAATCACACGTCAATTTCAGTGCAGCTCCTTTCATCACACCACCCACAACTCCCCGATTTACAAACAAGGTACCACTGGGAAGACAGCCCATAAATTTCTTAGGTTCAACCGTCGCATGGTGAAGTTCACGCCCCCCTACCCTCCCCTCTCGCTTTCTCGCCGACACATTGTTCTTCGTAAGTTATCCATCATACATACACTTGGTTTTCAATAGTGCCCCAGACCAGAAGAGCCCACACCCCCCCCCACTCGCCCCCAAGCCACCTACCCCCAACCGACAAGGTCACCCCAGCACCCCAAGCACTGTATTTCCTTTTGTAATTATTGACCCATATATAGCATAAAGTATTGTCGTCACTAAGGTTGCAGCCATATACGCCAGTCCATGTTATGATCAGTGACCCCCCCCCCCCCACACACATGAAGCCCACGCCCAGCCATGCACAACATAGCAGCCCCCCCCATCTCAGACCATTTGTTTACCCCCCCCAGCTTCAGTCTGAGCCCCTCCGGTCCAGGAAGACCCCATGCGCAGAGTGTCAAGGCCAGACCCCCCCCCCCCCCCCCCCCCATGCCACCGATACCCACCCCAAGTTATTATTGAATTTAACAGCAGCATGCCCAGCACCCCCCCCCCGACGGTGGTAGTGTAATTGATCAGAGCCCACCCCACTGCAGAACCCAGCCCACCCCCCACCCCCCCCACCTCGACAGAGCGCACAGTAACTCCAACCCTACATAAACCCCCCCAGACGCCCCCCCCCCCCCCAGCCCCCCCCAGGCCCCCCCCCCCCCCCAGCCCCCCCCTCAAATGCCACACCCCACCCCCCCAGACACAGCACTACCCCCGAGACGCCCGCTCAAACCCCCCCCCAAAACCCCTTGCACCCACCCCCCTCCGCTGAACCAAGCAGCACCCCACCGCAGAATGGCCAGCCCAGCGCCATAGGCTTTACCCCCCCAACGATCCCCCGACCCCAAGACCGAAAATACCCCCCCCCCTATAAAAAACGAACACTCCCACTCGCATCCCAGAGACCGCCCCCCACACCACACCACCAGCCCCAAGTGCCCATGTGTGCCCCCACAGCACCAGCCCACCCCCGCACCAGAGCCAGCCATACGATGAGCACCTCACTCCAAAGACCCCTCCGCTGCCTCTCCCCCCATGATTTAAGTACTCCCTTCGCCCCCTCGAACTTCCACAGAGCACTTCCTCCCCCCACGCCAGAGCCCCGAGCTCACCGCCTCACGAGTCACACCCCAAACCAAAATTCCCCCCCCCCCAACCAGACGCCAGCGTATTAGCAAGATGAAACTGTTCAAATTGACCCCTTAGGTTATTTTAGTCCCCCCACCCCCCCCCCCCCCCCCCCCACCCCACCACACCCCCACCACCCCAGGCCCGTCTCACTCGCCCCCCCAACCGCCCCCCCTACCTAATCTCCAGACAGCCCAGAGTCAGCCAGTGCATACAAAAGATTCCGATCACCCACTCCCTATGCCCAGAAGGTATAGTCGGTCCTATATTTATTTGATCATTTTTGCCCCAGCCCCACCAATTCTTAGCCACGTCGATGCCACCAACACGAGACAAGAACGGCGGAGCCACCCTTTAGCACTTTCTAGCCCTGAACCAGATTTAGTCACGCTATATAATATAGCACACCCATCTTACACCATTGTTTAGCCCGGCCACTCGCACCAGCCCCGCACCCCAGTCGAACCAGCCAGACGAAGCATGTGGCTTGCGTTGGTATAGAGCCTGTAACAACCACAGTTGGTGCCTGTGTACGCTAGGCACTGAAACCCCCAGACTTTCAGTTTCTCGCTACCACGAGCAGTCCTAACCAGCCCCCAGACCTACCTATATCCTAAAAGCAACCAGTCCATGCCGTAAGTTTCCAGGAACACACCTCGAGACCCCAGTCCCTACCACGAGCCAAGCAGCACCCGCCCCAGTCCCCCAACCAACACACAAATACTATCTCCCCCGCCACGCTCCCCTCCCCCCTAAGCTCCCAAAGAGCCTAGACCCCCCCCCCTCCGCCAGCTAGCTCAACTACACCAGCCCCCGTATTACCCCCCACCATACCGCTCACAGCAGCCCCCACAAACACTGATCATACCCTCACACACCATTGTGCCTTTAGCACCCCCGATCACAACACCCAGATTTATTAGAGTAGAATTACACCCTAATTCTTCTACGTCACCGCAAACTAGAGAGGTGTTGCCATGTGCCAGCAGACCCCAAACGCCCGGCACCCCCCCCTCTCACTTAAGAGTTATAAATAAGTAGCCCAACGTATACCGCGCAAGAGTATAATGTCTAAACAAGAGTTAAAGAGTCCAGAGTAGCCACCCAACCCCAACCAGATATACCCCCCCCCCCCCCCCCCCCCCCAGTTACCCCCCCCCCCCCCCCCCCGAGCCTTTTTTAGCCCCCCACAAGATTCCTTACTCAACCACCATACTCCCAACCCATGAGAAGTTAAAAAGACGCCCTCCGCCCCCACCCCTAGAGTAAAGACGGCGCTCCCCCGGTAGATCCGTAGAGTTACAGTATAAGTCCTGTATGAAGTAGAGTTAGGTCCTTAACCTCTTATATATCTGTATTACATCAGTAATAAAGAGTTATAAGAGTAATACCCCCCAGAAGAAGGCCACCCCCGAAGAAGCAGCCCCAGCAAGGCCAACACCCAAGACCAGACCCCCCCCCCCCCCCCCCAGAGGCCCCAGACCCCCAGAGCCCAGCCCACACGACCTCCCCAGCCCAGAAGGAGCACCCCCCACCACACCAGCCCCCACCCCCCCACTCCCAAACCCGCACCCACAAAGCACTCCCCCACAACCGCCCCGCCACGCCCCCCACAAAAAAACAACCAAAAACCACCTCAAACGGTCACAATGTCGTATCAAGATGATTCATCCACATATTAACCCCGCCCCCCCCCACCTCCCAGCATGTAGTAGCCACCAAGAGGAAGAAAATGAGTTCCTCCGTAACAAAAGACAGATGCTACACCCAACAAGCATAAGAAAAAGAGTCCCGCCCCAAAAGCCGCAGTTCCTCCAAAGATAGCACACAAAGCAAGAGATGAACAGAAAGACCAATGAGCACCACACACCGCCGCCCGAGATACCTAAAAAAAACAACAATCTAAAAAAAGTCAAAATCCAATTAAGCCACAACAACCGCACTCCCCCCTCCTCAGGCCCCTCAACAGACCACGACCACCGCCTCTACAAACTCTCCTTACCTTGACATGAACAAGAACCCACAACCGCCCCCAGACACACCCCCCCAGCCCCTCCGCAAAAACAACAACCCACGCCTAACACCACAATCCAATGACCAAAATAGGGCCTCCCCGCTTTCCCCTTCTACCCCCCTCCCCCCTGGTACCACTCAGCGTACCTTTCCACACCCACTTCTCGCTTTGTGCACAACCATCCCAATCGCCCATCTTCGACTCACATCCGCCTAACCTACCCCGCCCCCCCCCCCTCCCTCCCCCTCGGCTCCAACTTCCGTATTATTCCGCTAATAATAATTCTCCCGACCACCTCCCCGCCCCCTAGTTCCATGAGCATTTCCCACCTGCTAGCGCACATGTAAAAAGGACAGACACCACTACAATTAGCGATAACCCCAAGAAGTGCCTCACTATGTCTCTCACCACATCACTTTCCTTATAGCCCGCCCCCCCCCCGCCCCCTCCCCCTCCCCCCCCCCACCCCCCCCCCCCCCCCCCCCCCAACACACCCCCCGCCCCCCCCCCCACCCCCCCCCCCCCCCCCCCCCCCACCCCCCCCCCCCCCCCCCCCCCCCCCCCCCCACCCCCCCCCCCACCCACCACCCCACCCCCACTCCCCACGCCCCTCGCCGCCCCCCCAGCCCGCAGCCTCCAAACTTCACCCGTATCCCCAACAGAGGTTCTCTCCTACCTCCTCCTTGTTAGTAGCCACCATCAGGAGTCTGACCGCTACTCTTCTCCAGCCGTCTATTCAAAGGAGTGTGCCTCTACAGCTCACACCAACAGTCACAAGAGTTAAGTTTTTATACCTCCGTAGTAAGCCCCCAAGCACCGTTACCGCCGCTGCCCCACAGCAAAGAGTATGTATCTTAAGTCAGAAGCTAAGTATTTAGAGTGCTAGACTCGCTCGCCAAGATGAAATGAGTAACGTACAAGGCAAAGAGTACAAGACAGGCATCACAAGAGCAACCAAGATAGTTAACAAGACGCTCTATATTAACGAGAAGAGTAAGTCCTGCAACTCGCTCTCTTACCATATATACACTCAGACTAAAAAGACCCCACCCCTCGGTATTATACTCACATTCAACGAACAAAGGTGCTGCGTAGCCAAGTCACCCAGAGCCCCCCGCCAGACCTCGCAAAACCAGAAAGTTAAGTAATATTATAAGCCTCACAGCCCAACAAACACAAAAAACAACCACACAAGAAACACAAAAACCAACAAAATACCTTCTCTACGAAACACCCACAATCAAACAAATCCATCAAGACAAAAGGATCAAACCAAAACTGAAGTACAATCGTCAATAAGTACCATCACAAGTACAAACAATCTCTCAAACAGAAAACAACCACGATACACCAAATACAGATAACAGTAAGATGCACAAACCATACGAACCTAACACAAAGACACAGGAACCAACCAATCCCCCAAAAAAGTGGACAGACAAAAATCGAACTCCACAACACATCGGCGAAATAGCCACCCTCACCTGAGCAACAGTCACAACTCAAACCCCAAAACACATCTCCAAATCCACATTAACCATCAAACAATCCCACCTAAACCACCAAAACCAAAACACAAACGACACTCACCCCAAACAATCCTACCGCTCCACTCAAAGGCAATACGCCACACCAATACACACCACACAACAACCAACAACCCACCCCAACCAACGCCTCACTGCACCCCCCCCACACCCCCACCCCCCAATACCCCCCCCCACCCCCCCCCCACCCCCCCTCACACCTACCCCCAACGCAACCACCACCACAAACCACCCCCCCCAACCCCCCCCCCACAAAATCCACACAACTCAACCCCCCCCTAAGAGAGGTCAATCCCCCCTCTTGTATCACACACACAGTATACAAAAAATCCCCCCCCTGTCAAACAATACCATATCCACAACCCCCCCCCTATTGCACCCCCCAAAACAACTCCTCACGATTTAAACTAAACCCTCAGAGTAACTTTCATGAAAAAAAACCCCACGTACCGTCGAATAACCAAACTAACGCACTAACCTTACCCAATACCCCCCCCCCCTTTGCTACCCCAAACCAAACCCACCAAAACACCGCCAACACTACCCACAAGAACCCCCCACCGCCCCAAGAGTCCAACCCCCCCCCCTCCCACCCCCACCGGACACACCCCACGACTCACTACCCCCCCACCCCCACACCCCCCCAATATCACCCAAAACGCCCCACCCTCCCCCCCTCACCCCAGCACGCCCCACCCCCGTTACCCTCACCACACCACCCCCACCCACCCCCCCCCGCTTACACCACAACCCCGCCCAGCAGCTGACCACACCCCGACCCCTACCCAAAATCCCTCTACCTCCAAAGATCAACCCCCACACATCAAGATCCATCAGCCCCGCAAATCCCAGGGGAACACCGTGACCTCAACAAATGCCAACACCCAGAAAAACTTGCCCAAATGCGTACAAGGATAGCTCCCAGACAATGGTATGACCTAGCCCATAAAAAACTCCCCAACCCCCACACCCCCCCCCAACAACCACACCACCCCCACCACCAATGGGAAAGTGCCCGACCCCCCCCCGCCCACCTACCCCCCCCACCCCAATCACCGTGTGAACACAGGACCCCCCACCCTCCCACAGATTAACAAGTCTACCCCCCCCCCCAGTCCACCCCCCCCCCCCCCCCTAAAAAAAAGATAAAACCCCCACTAACCCCACCACACCAAGTTTGACGTTGGTCCATGGTACCCACACTGCTACACAGAAGTATCCCACAATCTGAGGAACAGGCGCAAAAACAGTCGCCCCCCACCCCCGGTAGAAGAGTAGATCACAAACGGTGGTTTTCTGCCTAACTGGACCTCCCCCCGTTGGTTGCTGAGCCGCCACCACACCCACCCCGCCTCGACAGTGAAAGTCGGCCCAGAGGATCAAGAAAACCTCTGGGTCAGCCCAATCCCGCCCATTCTTTTTTTTATTTCCCTTGCTATTTTTAGACCATATGGTGACCTCAGTAAGTCCCATCGATCTTGACTAAACTGGAGTCCACTTACAGTCCACCCCGCACAGACCTCCTTAAGCATTGTCAAACAGCCCCATGGTTAGGTTCGTGCTCCCCATTGGTTCCACCCTATGATACACTATGAACGAGAAAGGTCAGATGATACTGCTTTGTAAATTAGCATGCCGCCCCCAGCGTCTCGGGTCCAAGCATTCAAAAACCGCTGCAAATACATCAACACAGCAAACAGACCCCTTCCTCTTCGGATAGACTGGGTACAGCAAACGGTAGAACATCAGACACGTCGGTGTGTTGAGGGTTGGTTGGAAGACAGGAAAGAACAGACCAGTATGTCCGGATAGATCAACTTGAGATACGCACCAGCACTGCAACAGGGGTCGCGCCAAGATAAATCCAAGCTGAAGCCAACGCATATTTCAGCACAATTAAGATCCAATGTTAAATGGACAGTAGGGAATTGAGCAAGATCCCACAGGTGCTTGACCTGAGGTCGAAGATCCGCCATTAACAGTCCAATACCAACAGCCCAGATTTCATTTCACTAGAATTTATGCTTAGTGGTCAGCACAAATTGACAATACGCGGCTCCCGAATCGTTGCTGATGTCAAGTATTTAATACTGACAGGTTGATACTGAGTGTTGTGTGAGTTCGCAGTCGCCTGTATCAGTAGACGATGCATTGAGTATGAGTTGCAGAACAATTTTGCCTGCTAACTGGGGGGCAAGAAACTTAGATGTGTTCGGTTCGTTCCTTGATTAAACAGTAAAAGATCAGCCAAAAAGCCCATAGATTAAGGTGGCAGGATCCTGCTAACTGGCAGTAAACGGTAGACTTACAGATGTTGGAAGATCCTGCTAAGTGAACCAGAAAAATTAGAACGGAGAGGTGGAACGCAGTTCGCACCAGGGGCAGTAGCTTATATCCAACGCATCTTCTTTGTAGACTCACTCGTTTGCGGTTACCACTCCGCCCCCTCACCAACCTAAGCGTGGACATTCCAACCTTAGCGGCCTTGTGTAATCTCACTCACAATTTCAGTACTAGGAGTTTAAGTAGAACCAGGTATAAGATCGACGGCAGGTACCGTGTCGTAATTGAGGGAGTGGATGGGGCCACGTGGTATGAACACCGCTGCTCGCACATAATTGGTAATAGCAACAACAGCAACATACCAAACCTCGTAGTCACTAGCAAGATCACTTCGCTCCTATTGGACTGTTACAGAAGACTTGGACTTCCCCTTACCCTTAAGCGCTTGCTTCTATATCACTCAGACAGTGGCACCAGGGGTCAAAGTAGCTAATAGAGAGCCTTTCTCCCACAGACCCTTTGGGGTATTGTTTTTCTAATCCTGGAACCAGTCATTTACAGTATACCACATCCGAGAGAATCTAAGATCCTGCGCCCCGATGGATGTCAGCAAAATATATGTGCCCTAAGCCACCAATATAGAAAACTTTGATGGCCTGAAGATCCTGCAACGTAACAGTACATTTTGGTAGGCAGTAGCACAGCTAATAGGGTGCGAGAAGACTGTTCAGCATAGGTCCGAAACTCCCTGCTTAACTGGGGGCAAAATTACTGTTGAGCCCAGAGTTGGCTCGAATATCCTTCCATCTAACAATGCCGCTACTCGTAAGCGCACTAACAAACCCCGCCCTCCAGCCGTCTTAGACCACCCTCGAAAGAGATCCTGCCCTACATACACAGCCTGCAACTAGAACTAGCTCCGCCCCAACTGCCACTATGCTTCACGAGTTTTCGAAGATCAGCATAATTCCTCCCCCGTGAAGCAAATCTGATTATCCTCATGAGTCGCTCATGATCGCTCTAATTAGGTGACATGCAAACTTTGAAAGAGTAGCTATGTGATCAAGATCCTGACTCCACTCACATAACAGTCAAGCTCCTTCCATAGATGCTCCCTCACGCGAGCATGTCTAACTGGACAGCAAACTGTAAGATCAGATCTGGACTATCCTTCTAAGTGAACAGCAAACAGAACAGAGGTTGGAAAGATCCTGCTAACTGGCCCTGACAATAAACTGTAAATCAGATATGTGGAAGATACCTGCTAACTGAACAGTTTGTGCAGCCAGCACAGAGGTGGAAGATCCTGCTACACTTGGACAGCAAACTGTTGTAGAAATGAAGTCTCATCAAGGAATATCCTGCTAACCTGGACAGCAAACAGTAGCCCAGAGGTCAAAGATCCTGCTAACTGATCAGCAAAAGTACCCAGAGAATCGAAGATCTGCTAAATGGAAGCTGTGAACAGTAGTGAAAGTTCAATGGAAGCATCCTATCCTAACTGACAGCAACAGTCACCCCCAGAGGTGCAAGATCCTGGTAACGACAGCTAACAGCCCCAAGTCAAACAACTGATAACCTAACGTCGAAGATCCTGCTAACTAACTGGACACAGCAAACATAGCCCAGAGAGAGCTCGAAGATCCTGCTAACTCCTGGACAGCAAACAACACTCGTAGCCCAGAGGTCTTACGAAGATTGCTAACTACAGCATTACAGTAGACCAAAGCTAAGAAGATCAGCAAACTTGGGACAGACCAACAGGTAAGCAAACATTCAGACCCAATCAGGATCCTGCTAACTTGGACAGCAAACAGTAGCCACAGAGTTCGAAGATCCTGCTAATTGGACAGCAAACAGCACCAGAGTGAAAGATCCTGCTAAAGCTGTAACAGCAAACTGTAGCCCAGAGGGCAGAAGATCCTGCTAACTGGACAGCAAACATGTAGACATCAACATGTGTTGAAGATCCTGCTAAATGGGACACAGCAAACAGCAACAGAGGTAGAAGATCCTGCTAACTGGACAGCAAACTGTAGATCAGATGTGGAAGATCCTGCTAAGTGAACAGCAAACAGCACAGAGGTGGAAGATCCTGCTAATTGGAATGCAAACTGTAGACCAGAAGTCGAAGATCCTGCTAACTGGACAGCAAACAGTAGATCAGATTTGGAAGATCCTGCTAACTGGACAGCAAACAGTAGCCCAGAGATCGAAGATCCTGCTAACTTGACAGCAAAATGGGGTTCTAGTAGCCCAGAGGTCGAAGATCACTCTGCTAACTTGGACAGCAAACTGTCAGCAATCCCAGATAGTGAAGATCCTGCTAATTGGAAAGAACACTGTAGACCAGAAGTCGAAGATCTGCTAACTGGACAGCAAACACAGTTCCTGATCAGAGGTCATGGAAGATCCTGCTAACTGGAACAGCAAACAGTAGCACAGAGGTAAGATTCTGCTAACTGGACAGCAAACAGTTGCCGAGAAGTCTAAGATCCTGCTAACTGGACAGCAAACAGTAGCCCAGCGGTCGAAGATCCTGCTAACTGGACAGCAAACAGTAGCCCAGAGGTCGAAGATCCTGCTAACTGGACAGCAAACAGTAGCCCAGAGGTCGAAGATCCTGCTAATTGGACAGGAAACAGACCAGTGGTCGAAGATCCTGCTAACAGGGCAGCAAAGAGTAGCCCAGAAGTCGAAGATCCTGCTAACTGGACAGCAAACAGTAGCGCAGAGGGCATAGATCCTGCTAACTTGACAGTGAACAGTAGCCCAGAGGTCGAAGATCCATCTAACTGGTCAGCAAATCGCCCAGAGGCTGAAGATCCTGCTAATTGGAAAGCACACTGTAGACCAGAAGTCGAAGATCCTGCTAACTGGAGAGCAAACAGTAGCGCAGAGGGCATAGATCCTGCTAACTGGAAAGCAAACAGCCCAGAGCTGGAAGATCGTGCTAACTGGACAGCAAACTGTTGAAGAGAAGTCTAAGATCCTGCTAACTGGATAGCAAACAGTAGCCCAGCGGTCGAAGATCTTCTAACTGGACAGCAAACAGTAGCCCAGAGGTCGAAGATCCTGCTAACTGGACAGTAAAAAGTAGATCAGAGGTGGAAGATCCTGCTAACTGGACAGCAAACAGTAGCCCAGAGATCGAAGTTCCTGCTAACTTGACAGTGAACAGTAGCCCAGAAGTCGAAGATCCATCTAACTGGTCAGCAAATCGCCCAGAGGCTGAAGATCCTGCTAACTGGAAAGCACACTGTAGACCAGAAGTCGAAGATCCTGCTAACTGGAGAGCAAACAGTAGAGCAGAGGGCATAGATCCTGCTAAATGGAAAGCAAACAGCCCAGAGCTGGAAGATCGTGCTAACTGGACAGCAAACTGTTGAAGAGAAGTCTAAGATCCTGCTAACTGGATAGCAAACAGTAGCCCAGCGGTCGAAGATCCTGCTAACTAGACAGCACACAGCAGCCCAGAGGTCGAAGATCTTCTAAATGGACAGCAAACAGTAGCCCAGAGGTCGAAGATCCTGCTAATTGGACAGGAAACAGACCAGTGGTCGAAGATCCTGCTAACTGGGCAGCAAAGAGTAGCCCAGAGGTGGAAGATCCTGCTAACTGGACAGCAAACAGTAGACCAGAGGTCGAAGATCCTGTTAAATGGACAGCAAACAGTAGACCAGAGGTCGAAGATCCTGCTAACTGGACAGCAAACAATAGCCCAGATTTCAAAGATCCTGCATACTGGACAGCAAATTGTACACAGGTTGAAGATCGTGCTAATTGGAATGCAAACTGTAGACCAGAAGTGAAAGATCCTGCTAAGTAGACAGCAAACAGTAGCATAGAGGGCAGAGATCCTGCTAACTGGACAGCAAACTGTAGATCAGATGTGGAAGATCCTGCTAAGTGAACAGCAAACAGCACAGAGGTGGAAGATCCTGCTAACTGGACAGTAAACTGTAAGATCAGATGTGGAAGATCCTGCTAAGTGAACAGCAAACAGCACAGAGGTGGAAGATCCTGCTAATTGGAATGCAAACTGTAGAACAGAAGTGGAATATCTTGCTAACTGGACAGTAAAAAGTAGATCAGAGGTGGAAGATCCTGCTAACTGGACAGCAAACAGTAGCCCAGAGGTCGAAGATCCTGCTAACTGGACAGCAAACAGTAGCCCAGAGGTCGAAGATCCATCCTGCTAATTGGAAAGCAAACTGTAGACCAGAAGTCGAAGATCCTGCTAACTGGACAGCAAACAGTAGCCCAGAGGTCGAAGATCCTGCTAACTGGACAGCAAACAGTAGACCAGAGGTCGAAGATCCTGTTAAATGGACAGCAAACAGTAGACCAGAGGTCGAAGATCCTGCTAACTGGACAGCAAACAGTAGACCAGAGGTCGAAGATCCTGCTAACTGGACAGCACACAGCAGCCCAGAGGTCGAAGATCTTCTAACTGGACAGCAAACAGTAGCCCAGAGGTCGAAGATCCTGCTAATTGGACAGGAAACGGACCAGTGGTCGAAGATCCTGCTAACTGGACAGTAAAAAGTAGATCAGAGGTGGAAGATCCTGCTAACTGGACAGCAAACAGTAGCCCAGAGATCGAAGATCCTGCTAACTTGACAGTGAACAGTAGCCCAGAGGTCGAAGATCTTCTAACTGGACAGCAAACAGTAGCCCAGAGGTCGAAGATCCTGCTAATTGGAAAGCACACTGTAGACCAGAAGTCGAAGATCCTGCTAACTGGAGAGCAAACAGTAGCGCAGAGGGCATAGATCCTGCTAACTGGAAAGCAAACAGCCCAGAGCTGGAAGATCGTGCTAACTGGACAGCAAACTGTTGAAGAGAAGTCTAAGATCCTGCTAACTGGATAGCAAACAGTAGCCCAGCGGTCGAAGATCCTGCTAACTAGACAGCACACAGCAGCCCAGAGGTCGAAGATCTTCTAACTGGACAGCAAACAGTAGCCCAGAGGTCGAAGATCCTGCTAATTGGACAGGACACGGATCAGTGGTCGAAGATCCTGCTAACTGGACAGTAAAAAGTAGATCAGAGGTGGAAGATCCTGCTAACTGGACAGCAAACAGTAGCCCAGAGATCGAAGATCCTGCTAACTTGACAGTGAACAGTAGCCCAGAGGTCGAAGATCCATCTAACTGGTCAGCAAATCGCCCAGAGGCTGAAGATCCTGCTAATTGGAAAGCACACTGTAGACCAGAAGTCGAAGATCCTGCTAACTGGAGAGCAAACAGTAGCGCAGAGGGCATAGATCCTGCTAACTGGAAAGCAAACAGCCCAGAGCTGGAAGATCGTGCTAACTGGACAGCAAACTGTTGAAGAGAAGTCTAAGATCCTGCTAACTGGATAGCAAACAGTAGCCCAGCGGTCGAAGATCCTGCTAACTAGACAGCACACAGCAGCAGCCCAGAGGTCGAAGATCTTCTAACTGGACAGCAAACAGTAGCCCAGAGGTCGAAGATCCTGCTAATTGGACAGGAAACAGACCAGTGGTCGAAGATCCTGCTAACTGGGCAGCAAAGAGTAGCCCAGAGGTAGAAGATCCTGCTAACTGGACAGCAAACAGTAGACCAGAGGTCGAAGATCCTGTTAAATGGACAGCAAACAGTAGACCAGAGGTCGAAGATCCTGCTAACTGGACAGCAAACAATAGCCCAGATTTCAAAGATCCTGCATACTGGACAGCAAATTGTACACAGGTTGAAGATCGTGCTAATTGGAATGCAAACTGTAGACCAGAAGTGAAAGATCCTGCTAAGTAGACAGCAAACAGTAGCATAGAGGGCAGAGATCCTGCTAACTGGACAGCAAACTGTAGATCAGATGTGGAAGATCCTGCTAAGTGAACAGCAAACAGCACAGAGGTGGAAGATCCTGCTAACTGGACAGTAAACTGTAAGATCAGATGTGGAAGATCCTGCTAAGTGAACAGCAAACAGCACAGAGGTGGAAGATCCTGCTAATTGGAATGCAAACTGTAGAACAGAAGTGGAATATCTTGCTAACTGGACAGTAAAAAGTAGATCAGAGGTGGAAGATCCTGCTAACTGGACAGCAAACAGTAGCCCAGAGATCGAAGATCCTGCTAACTTGACAGTGAACAGTAGCCCAGAGGTCGAAGATCCATCTAACTGGTCAGCAAATCGCCCAGAGGCTGAAGATCCTGCTAATTGGAAAGCACACTGTAGACCAGAAGTCGAAGATCCTGCTAACTGGACAGCAAACAGTAGCGCAGAGGGCATAGATCCTGCTAACTGGAAAGCAAACAGCCCAGAGCTGGAAGATCGTGCTAACTGGACAGCAAACAGTAGCCCAGAGGTCGAAGATCCTGCTAATTGGACAGGAAACGGACCAGTGGTCGAAGATCCTGCTAACTGGACAGTAAAAAGTAGATCAGAGGTGGAAGATCCTGCTAACTGGACAGCAAACAGTAGCCCAGAGATCGAAGTTCCTGCTAACTTGACAGTGAACAGTAGCCCAGAGGTCGAAGATCCAGGCTAATGGTCAGCAAATCGCCAGAGGCTGAAAGATCCTGCTAATCTGGAAAAGCACACTGTTAGGGGGGGTGTCAAACTGAAGTCGAAAGTCGAAGATCCTGCTAACTGGCGAGCAAACAGTAGCGCAGAGGGCATAGATCCTGCTAACTGGAAAGCAAACAGCCCAGAGCTGGAAGATCGTGCTAACTGGACAGCAAACTGTTGAAGAGAAGTCTTAGATGAACTGGCTCTAACTAAATAGCAAACAGTAGCCCAGCGGGATCTGAAGATCCTGCTAACTAGGACAGCACCAACAGCAGAGCAAGGATGGTCGAAAGATCTTCTAAACTGGACAGAAACAAAGTAGCTCCAAGGTCGATAAGCTAATTTGGACAGGACAAGTTGAACGTAATCGAAGATCCTGCTAAAACTGGACAGTAAGTATAGGGCAAGATAGCCCTGGTCGAAGATAAACCATGCTAACTGGACAGCAAACAGTAGGTCATCGAGGGAAGGGAAGATCCTTTGCTAAACTGGACATGAGCAAACAGTAGTGGAAGAGGTCGAAGATTGAGTCCTGCTAAAGTTGACAGGGGGCAAACAGTACCCAGAGGGTCTAAAGATCATTCTAACTGGACAGCAAACAAAAGTTGGCAGCCCATAGGGTGAAATCCATGCTAATTGGAAAGGGACATAAACTCCTAGTTTAGAAGAAGGTCGAAGATCCTGCTAACTGGATAGGAAAACAGTAGAAGAGAAATAGATTGTGTCTAAAAAGGAAAAAATACAGCCCCCCAAGATGGAGTAGATCCGATGCTAACTGGACAGCAAACAGTAAATCGTAGAAGTCTCCCCTGTAAATAAACAGGAAAGCAGTAGCCAGCTTGAAAATGTGAAGATCTGCTAACCCCTTGGACCAGCAAACAGTAGGGACCCAGAGGTTTCTTTAATTGGGAATCAGAACCCAGTAGAGAGAGGTGGGCTAAAGATACTGCTAATAACACAAACAGGTCATAGAGGTAGAAGCTGAATCCTGCTAACTGGACAGCAAACAGTAGATCAGAGGTGAAGATCAGAGCTAATGTTTTGTTCTCGCAAAACAATAGCCAGGATGTATCGAAGAAGATCCTGCTAACCCCCTGGGACAGGAAACTGCTAGAAAAGCAAGATGTCGAAGATCCTCTAAGGTCGTTGCAAACTGAAGCCCAGAGTGCTGGGACAGCTAAGTTGGAAAGCAGACTGTAGCACGTATAGTCGGAAAGGATCTCCTGCTAAAACAACAGCAAAAGAAGTACGCAGAGGGATCGGATCCTGGCTAATTATGGAAAGAAAACAGCCAGAGGTGGAAGATCCTGCTAAACTGGACAGCAAAATTGTTGAAGAGAAGTCTAAGATCCTGCTAATGTGATAGCAAACAGTAAGAGGTCGAAGATCCTGCTAACTGATAACGACAGCAAACAGTAGCCCAGAGGTTTGAAGAAAGATCTTCTTAACTGGACAGCAAACAGTAAGCCCAGAGTAGTTCCGAATGACCGATCCTGCTAAGATGGACGACGGAAACGGACACGCAAGAGTCGAAAGAGATCCTGGCCCTTTTTAGGAGCAAAAAGTGTAGCCCAGAGGTCGGAAGATCTGCTAACTGGACGAGCAAAAAGAGGTAAGATCAGAAGAGGTAGCGTCGAAGATCCTGCTAAGGTGGACAACAGTAACAGTAGATACCAGAGGTCGAAGATCCTGCTAACTGGACAGCAAACAGTGGCCCAGCCCAGGTTTCAAAGATCCTGCATGACTGGACACAAAAATTGTACAAGGTCGCTTAAGATCGTGCTAAATGGAACACCTGCAAACTGTAGACCAGAAGTGAAAATCTGCTAAGCAGACAGCAAACAGTAGCCCAGAGGTAAGAGATCCTGCTAACTGGACAGCAAACTGTAGATCAGATGAGGAAGATCCGTTAACTGCTAATTGTGCTACAGCAAACAGGATTGAGACCAAGAGAGGATGGAAAGATCCTGCTAACTGGGACAGCAAACTGTAAGATCAGATGTTGGTAAAGATCCTGCTAAGAGAAAACAGCAAACAGCCCAGAGGTGGAAGATCCTGTAATTGGAATGCAAAACTCTGTAGAACAGAAGAGGAAGATCCTGCTAAACTGGACCAGTAGTAGTTAAAAGTAGATAGAGGTGAAGATCCTGCTAAACCTGGACAGCAAAAACAGGTAGCCCCAGAGGGGTCGAAAGATCCTGCTAACTGGACAGCAGAACAGTGTAGCCCAGGAGTCGAAGATCCTGCTAAATGGAACAGCAATGCAGAACTGACAGTAGGACAGAACAGGTGAAGTCGAAGATCCTGCTAAACTTTTGACAGCAAACAGTTTTATTGTTTGTAAACTGGAAGCCAAGAATGCAGAGGGAAGATCCTGCTAACTGGACAGCCAAACAGTAGTAGAGTGGAAGATCCTGCTAACTGGACAGCAAACAGCCCAGAGGGTCGAAGATCCTGCTAAGACTGGACAGCAAACAGTAGCCCAGATGTCGAAAGATCCTGCTAACTGACAGCAAACAGTAGCCAGAGGTGAAGATCCTGCTAACTGGACAGCAAAACATGTAGGGCCTGAGGTGGAAGATCCTGCTAACTGGGCAGCAAAACAACCAGACGGAAGAGAGAGGAACATCAAACAGTAGATACAAGAGGTGAAGATCCTGCTAACTGGACAGCAAACAGTAGACCAAGAGGTCGAAAGATCTGCTAACCTGAATAGCAAAACAGTAGCCAGAGGTCGGAAGAATGATGCTAACTGGACAGCAAACAATTACCCAGAGCTCGAAGATCCTGCTAAGTGGACAGCAAACAGTAACCCAGTGGTCGAAGATCATGCTAACTGAACAGCAAACAGCCCAGAGGTGGAAGATCCTGCTAACTGGACAGGACACAAAAGCCCAGATGTGGAAGATCCTGCTAACTGGACAGCAAACAGTAGCCCAGAGGTGGAAGATCCTGTTAACTGGACAGCAAAAGTAGCCGCCAAGGAGGTTTAAACAAGATCCTGCTAACTGGACAGCAAAAAAAACATGGGAAGAGGTCGAAGATCCGTGCTTAACTGGACATCTTGCAAACAGTAGACCAGAGTCGAAGATCCTGCTAACTGACAGGAAACAGTAGCCCAGAAGTCGAAGATCCTGCTAATTAGACAGCAAACAGTAGCCCAGAGGTCGAAGATCCTGCTAACTGGACAGCAAACAGTAGCCCAGAGGTAGAAGATCCTGCTAACTGGACAGCAAACAGTAGCCCAGAGGTCAATGATCCTCCTAACTGGACAGCAAACAGTAGCACAGCGGTCGAAGATCCTGCTAACTGGACAGCAAACAGTACCCCAGAAGTCGAAGATCAAATGCTAACTAAAATGGACAGGAAACAGTAGGATCCTTAACTCAGTAGAGGTGGAAGATCTTGCTAACTGGACAGCAAAAAGTAGCCCAGAGGTGGAAGATCCTGCTAACTGGACAGCAAACAGTAGACCAGAGGTCGAAGATCCTGCTAACTGGACAGCAAATTGTAGCCAGAAGGTCGAAGATCCTGCTAACTGGAACAAAAACTGTAGACCAGAGTCGAAAGATCCTGCTAACTGGACAGCAAACAGTAGCATAGAGGGCAGAAGATCCTGCTAACTGGACAGCAAACAGTAGCCCAGAGGTCGAAAGATCCTGCTAATGGAAGCATCGCTGCTAACTGGACAGCAAAACAGCCCAGAGGTGGAAAGATCCTGCTAACTGGACAGAAAAACATGTTACAGTAGCCCAGAGGTCGAAGATCCTGCTAACCAGAACAGCAAACACGGTTATAGACCAGAGGTGAAGATCCTGCTAACTGGAACAGCAAACAGTAGCGCACCAGAGGTGAAGATCCTGCTAACTGGACAGCAAAAGCAGTAGATCAGAGGTCGAAGATCCTGCTAAACTGGACAAAACAATAAGTATCAGAGGCTCGAATGATCCTGTTAAATGGACAGAAAAAAGTAGATCAGAGGTGAAAGATCCTGCTAACTGGACAGCAAACAGTAGCCCAGAGATCGAAGATCCAGCTAACCTGACAGTGAACAGCAGCACAGAGGTCGACGCTCCATCTACATGGTCAGCAAATCGCCCAGAGGATGAAGATCCTGCTAATCGGAAAGCACACTGTAGACCAGCAGTCAAAGATCCTGCTAACTGGAAGCAAAAACAGTAGCGCAGATGGCATAGATCCTGCTAACTTGAAAGCAAACAGCCCAGAGGCTGAAGATCGTGCTAACTGGAACAGCAAAATATGTTGAAGAGAAGTCTAAGATCCTGCTAACTGGAATAGCAAAAAAAGTAGCCCCAGAGGTCGAAGATCATGCTAACTTGACAGCAATATCATCAGCAAACCCAGAGGAGTCGAAGATCTTCTAACTGGACAGCAAACAGTAGCCCAGAGGTCGAAGATCCTGCTAATTGGACATGGAAACAGTAGCCCAGAGGTCGAAGATCCTGCTAACTGGGCAGCAAAGAGTAGCCCAGAGGTCGAAGATCCTGCTAACTGGACAGCAAATCAATAGACCAGAATAACTGTCGAAGATCCTGCTAATTGGGACAGCAAAAAACAGTAGACCAGAGGCTGAAGATCCTGCTACCTGGACAGCAAACAATAGCCCAGATTTCAAAGATCTTGCATACTGGACAGCAAATTGGAAAGTACAACAGGTCTAAGATCGTGCTAAACTGGATATGCAAACTGTAGAACAGAGATGTCAAAGATCCTGCTAAGGAATTAGGGACCAGCAAACAGTAGCATAGAGGTCCAGAATGATCCTGCTAAACTGGACAGCAAAAACAGTAGATCAGATGTGGTTGAAAGATCCTGCTAAGTGAACAGCAAACAGGAAAAGAAGTGGGAGGGGTGTTGAGATCCTGCTAACTGACAGTAAACAGTAAGACCAAAGAGTGGAAGATCCTGCTAACTGAACAGCAAACAGGCAGAGAGGAGCGGCTAACTGGATCCAAACTAAGATGTGGAAAAGATTGCAAACTGGACAGCAAACAGTAGCACCAGACCACACAATCGAAGATCCTGCTAACTGGACAGCATAAAAAGTAGACCAGAAGTCGAAAGATCCTGCTAACTGGAACAGCAAACAGTAGCCCAGAGGTCGAAAGATCCTGCTAACTGGACAGCAAAAACACAAACAGTAGATTCGAAGATTGCTAACTGGAAGTAAAAACTGTAGTACCAGAAGTGAAGATCCTGCTAACTGCAGAGACAACAAAACTTGCAGTAATCACGAGTAGTAGGTGAGAATAATCCTGCTAACTGGACAGCAAACAGTAGATCAGATTGGTCGAAATGCCTCCTGCTAACTGGGACAGCAAACAGTAAACTCAGAGTGAAGATCTTGCTAACTGGACAGCATAACAGTGGAATCAGATGTAGAAGATCCTGCTAATTGTACAGCAAACAGCAGCACCAGGTGGAACGAAATCCTGCTATTGTCTGGAATGCAAACTGTAGAACCTAGTGTTCGCGAAGATTTCCTGCTAAGACTGGACACAAAACAGTAGCCCAGAGGTTTATCAAAGATCCTGCTAACCCTGGAAACCAGCAAACAGTAGCCAGCCAGATCGAAAGATTCTGCTAACTGGGACAGCAAACAGTAGCCCTCGAACATCCTCGAAGATCCTGCTAAACACTGGACAGCAAACAGTAGCCCAGTGGTCGGAAGATCATGCTAACTGGACAGCAAAACTAGTTTATACGAAGGTGGGTGAAATGTAACTTGGAGACAGGCAGCACAGTAGCCCAGAGGTCGAAAGATCCTGCTAAACTGGACAGCAAAATGACAGTAGACCAGAAGGTTGCGAAGATCCTGCTTAACTGGACAGCAAACAGTTAGCCCAGAGGTCGAAGATCCTGCTAACTGGACAGCAAACAGTAGACCAGAGGTCGAAGATCCTGCTAACTGCACAGCAAACAGTAGACCCCTAACTGAGAAGTCGGAAGATCCTGCAGACTGGAAAATACAGCAGCAACAGTAGCCACAGCTCCTCGAAAGATTCCTGCTTTCCTACTGGACAGCAAAAATAGTAGCACAGGGTCGAAGATCCTGCTAATTGGAATGCAAACTGTAGACCAGAAGTGAAAGATCCTGCTAAGTAGACAGCAAACAGTAGCATAGAGGGCAGAGATCCTGCTAACTGGACAGCAAACTGTAGATCAGATGTGGAAGATACTGCTAAGTGAACAGCAAACAGCACAGAGGTGGAAGATCCTGCTAACTGTACAGTAAACTGTAAGATCAGATGTGGAAGATCCTGCTAAGTGAACAGCAAACAGCACAGAGGTGGAAGATCCTGCTAATTGGAATGCAAACTGTAGAACAGAAGTGGAATATCTTGCTAACTGGACAGTAAAAAGTAGATCAGAGGTGGAAGATTCTGCTAACTGGACAGCAAACAGTAGCCGAGAGATCGAACATTCTGCAAAGTGACAGCAAACAGCCCAGAGGTGGAAGATCCTGCTAACTTGGAAAGCTGGAGGCCAGAGAAGAGCAAAACTGTAGCCAGAGAGCGGAAGATTCCTGCTAAACTGGGTAGCAGCAAACAGTAGCCAAGAGTCGAAGATCCTCCTGCTAACTGGGACAGCAAACAGTAGATCAGAGGTGGAAGATCCTGCTAAGTGAACAGCAAACAGCACAGAGGTGGAAGATCCTGCTAATTGGAACAGCAAACAATAGCCCAAAGGTCAAAGATCCATGCTAACTGGACAGACAAAAGCATCCCCGCTTGAAGATTCTACAATGCGACTGGCACAGCTAGCAAACAGTAGCCCAGAAGTCGAAGATCCATGCTAAACTGGACAGCAAACAGCAGCCCAGAGGTCGAAGATCCTGTCTAACTGGACAGCAAACAAGTGCCCAGAGTCGAAGATCCTGCTAACTTTGACAGGAAACTGTAGAACACAGTGGTCGAAGATCCTGCTAACTGGACAGCAAACCAGTTATACCAGAGGTGGAAGATCCTGCTAAACTGGACAAGCAAACAGTAGACCAGAGGTCGAAGATCCTGCTAACTGGACAGCAAACAGGTTAGCCCAGATGGTCGAAGATCCTGCTAACTGGACAGCAAACAGTAGCCCAGAGGTCGAAGATCCTGCTAACTGGACAGCAAACAGTAGCCCAGAGGTCGAAGATCCTGCTAACTGGACAGCAAACAGTAGCCAAGAGGTAGAAGATCCTGCTAACAGGGCAGCAAAGAGTAGCTCAGTGGTAGAAGATCCTGCTAACTGGACAGCAAACAGTAGACCAGAGGTCGAAGATCGTGCTAACTGGACAGCAAACTGTTGAAGAGAAGTCTAAGATCCTGCTAAATGGACAGCAAACAGTAGCCTAGCAGGCGAAGATCCTGCTAACTAGACAGCAAACAGCAGCCCAGAGGTCGAAGATCCTACTAACTGGACAGCAAACAGTAGACCAGAGGTCGAAGATCCTGTTAACTGGACAGCAAACAGTAGGCCAGCGGTCGAAGATCCTGCTAACTGGACAGCATCAAAACAGTAGATAGAGGTCGAAGATCCTGTTAACTGGACAGCAAACAGTAGGCCAGCGGTCGAAGATCCTGCTAAATGAACAGCAAACAGTAGCCCAGAAGTCGAAGATCCTGCTAACTGGACAGAACACAGTAGAGAAATGGTCGAAGATCCTCTTAACTGGACAGCAAACAGCAGAACAGAGGTCGAAGATCCTGTTAACTGGACAGCAAACAGTAGCCCAGAAGTCGAAGATCCTGCTAACTGGACAGCAAACAGTACACCAGAGGTCAAAGTTCCTGCTAACTGGACAGCAGAAAGTAGCCCAGAAGTCGAAGATCCTGTTAACTGGACAGCAAACAGTAGCCCAGCGGTCGAAGATCCTGCTAACAAGAATGCAGACAGTAGCCTAGAGGTCGAAGATCCTGCTAACTGGACAGCAAACAGTAGCCCCAGAGGTCTGAAGATCCTGCTAAAGTGGACAGGAAACAGACCAGAGGTCGAAGATCCTGCTTAACTGGACAGCAAAACAGTAGCCCAGAGGTCAAAGATCCTGCTAACTGGACAGCAAACAATCAGTAGCCCAGAGGTCGAAGATCCTGCTAACTGGACAGCAAACAGTAGACCCAGAGGTGAACGATCCTGCTAAACTGGACAGCAAACAATGTAGCCCAGAGACCATGTGGAAGATCCTGCTAAGCTGGACAGCAAACCAGTAGCCAGAGGTCGAAGATCCTGCTAACTGGACAGCAGCAACAGTAGCCAGAGGTGAGAAGATCCTGCTAACTGGACAGCAAACAGTAGCCCAGAGGTCGAAGATCCTGCTAACTGGACAGCGAAACAAGTAGCGCAGAGGTTAAAGATCCTGCTAACTGGAAGAGCACAAACAGTTAGCCCAGAGGTCGAAGATCCTGCTAAGACTGGACAGCAAACAGTAGCATCAGAGGTCGAAGATCTGTAACTGGAATATAGAAAACAAGGTAGCACTGAGGTCGAAGATCCTGCATAACTGGACAGCAAACAGTACCCCCCCAGAGGTCGAAGATCTGCTAAACTGGAAAGCAAACAGTAGCACAGAGGTGGGAGAATTTCTGCTAACTGGACAGCAAACAGTAGAACAGAGGTCGCAACGATCCTGCTATACTGGACAGCAAAAGTAGATCAGAGGATGAAGATCTGCTAAAGACTGGACAGCAAACAGTAGTGGCCTTATCAGAGGTGGAAAGATCCTGCATAATTGGACAGCAAACAGTAAGAACAACAGAAGGGTTCGAAGATCCTGCTAACTTGATAGCAAACAGTAGCGCAGAGATTTCGGAGATATCTGCTAAATGGATAGACAGCAAACAAATCTGTAGAATTGCAAGAGTAGAGGTCAGAAGTTCCTGCTAACTGGATAGCAAACAAGTAGCCCAGAAGTGGAAAGATCCTGCTAACTGGACAGCAAACAGTAGCCTAGAGGTACAGAAGATTCCGCTAAAACTGGAAGCAAAAGCCCCAGGATTGGAAGATCCTGCTAATCTGGACAGCAAACATAAGATCAGGTTGGAAGATCCTGCCATAAGTGACCAGCAAACAGTGTTAGCCCAGAAGGTGGAAAGATCCTGCTAATTGGAATGCAAACTGTAGTAGAACAGAGTGGAATATCTTGCTAACTGGACAGTAAAAAAGTAGATCAGAGGTGGAAGATCCTGCTAAACTGGACAGCAAACGGATCCAGAGGTCGAAGATCCTGACTAACTGGCAGCAAAATCCTCGCTAGTAGCCCAGAGTGAAGATCCCTGCTACTGGACAGTGTAATAAGATCAGCAAACTTGCTAACTGAACAGAACAGTAGCCCAGATGTCGAAGATCCATCTAACTGGTCAGCAAATCGCCCAGAGGCTGAAGATCCTGCTAATTGGAAAGCACACTGTAGACCAGAAGTCGAAGATCCTGCTAACTGGAGAGCAAACAGTAGCGCAGAGGGCATAGATCCTGCTAACTGGAAAGCAAACAGCCCAGAGCTGGAAGATCGTGCTAACTGGACAGCAAACTGTTGAAGAGTCTAAGATCCTGCTAACTGGATAGCAAACAGTAGCCCAGCGGTCGAAGATCCTGCTAACTAGACAGCACACAGCAGCCCAGAGGTCGAAGATCTTCTAACTGGACAGCAAACAGTAGCCCAGAGGTCGAAGATCCTGCTAATTGGACAGGAAACAGACCAGTGGTCGAAGATCCTGCTAACTGGGCAGCAAAGAGTAGCCCAGAGGTAGATGATCCTGCTAACTGGACAGCAAACAGTAGACCAGAGGTCGAAGATCCTATTAAATGGACACCAAACAGTAGACCAGAGGTCGAAGATCCTGCTAACTGGACAGCAAACAATAGCCCAGATTTCAAAGATCCTGCATACTGGACAGCAAATTGTACACAGGTTGAAGATCGTGCTAACTGGAATGCAAACTGTAGACCAGAAGTGAAAGATCCTGCTAAGTGAACAGCAAACAGTAGCATAGAGGGCAGAGATCCTGCTAACTGGACAGCAAACTGTAGATCAGATGTGGAAGATCCTGCTAAGTGAACAGCAAACAGCACAGAGGTGGAAGATCCTGCTAACTGGACAGTAAACTGTAAGATCAGATGTGGAAGATCCTGCTAAGTGAACAGCAAACAGCACAGAGGTGGAAGATCCTGCTAATTGGAATGCAAACTGTAGAACAGAAGTGGAATATCTTGCTAACTGGACAGTAAAAAGTAGATCAGAGGTCGAAGATCCTGCTAACTGGACAGCAAACAATAGCGCAGAGGTCGAAGATCCTGCTAACTGGACAGCAAACAGTAGACCAGAGGTCGAAGATCCTGCTAACTAGACAGCAACTGTAGCAGAAGTAAGAGAAAAGGTGAAGATCCTGCTAACTGACAGCAAACAGATAGCCCTAGAGGTGGAGCAGATCCATGCTAACCAGCAAACAGTAAAGGTGGAAGTAAGATTCCTGCTAACTGGACAGCAAACAGTAGCGCAAGTGGAAGATCCTGCTAATCTGTGGACAGCAAACAGCAGACCCAGAGCTGGAAGATCCTGCTAACTGGACAGCAAACTGTTGAAGAGTCTAAGATCCTGCTAACTTGGACAGCAAACAGTGCCCCCTGGTAAAATCGAAAAGATCCTTCTAAATAGACCCAGCACTCAGCAGCCCAGAGGTCGAAGAAATTCTAACTGGACAGCAAAACAAGTCGTAGCCCAGAGGTCGAAGATCCTGCACTTAATTGCGAAGATTGCAGGAAACAAGAAACAAATAGACCAGTGGTTTCGAAGATTCTGCTAATGGACAGATAAAATCTAGCAAAGAGTAGTCGAAGATCTGCTAACGGACAGCAAACAGTAGTCCAGAGAGATAAGAAAGATTCCTGCTAAATCTGACAGTTTTTTGAAACAGTAGCCCTCCCCGAGGTCGAAGATCCATCTAACTGGTCAGCAAACAAAGCCCAGATTAAGTTCTGAAGATTACGTGCTAATTGGAAGCAAACAAGTAAGACCAGAAGTCGAAGATCTGCCTAAATGGCAAGCAAACAGTAGAGGCAGAGGGCAAGATCCTGATAACTAGGACAGCAAATACAGTAGAGCAGGAACGACGAGATCACTGCTAAAAATTCTGGACAGCAAACTATTGAAAAAGGTGAAAGATCCTGCTAACTGGAACTAGCAAACAGTAGCCCAGAGGGACGGGAGTATCCTGCTAACTGTTGCAAACAGGGCCCATGATAGATGGGAAGATCTTTAAGTGGGAACAGCAATACAGTAGCCCAGAGGTCGAAAGATCCTGCTAATTGGACAGCAAAACTGCCAGTTAACTGAAGTCCTGGCGAAGAATTTCTGCTAACTGGACAGTAAAAAGTAGATCAGAGGTGGAAGATCCTGCTAACTGGACAGCAAACAGTAGCCCAGAGGTCGAAGATCCTGCTAACTTGACAGCGAACAGTAGCCCAGAGGTCGAAGATCCTGCTAACTGGTCAGCAAATCGCCCAGAGGCTGAAGATCCTGCTAATTGGAAAGCACACTGTAGACCAGAAGTCGAAGATCCTGCTAACTGGAGAGCAAACAGTAGCGCAGAGGGCATAGATCCTGCTAACTGGAAAGCAAACAGCCCAGAGCTGGAAGATCGTGCTAACTGGACAGCAAACTGTTGAAGAAAAGTCTAAGATCCTGCTAACTAAATAGCAAACAGTAGCCCAGCGTTCGAAGATCCTGCTAACTAGACAGCACAGCAGCCCAGAGGTCGAAGATCTTCTAACTGGACAGCAAACAGTAGCCCAGAGGTCGAAGATCCTGCTAATTGGACAGGAAACAGACCAGTGGTCGAAGATCCTGCTAACAGGGCAGCAAAGAGTAGCCCAGAGGTAGAAGATCCTGCTAACTGGACAGCAAACAGTAGACCAGAGGTCGAAGATCCTGTTAAATGGACAGCAAACAGTAGACCAGAGGTCGAAGATCCTGCTAACTGGACAGCAAACAATAGCCCAGATTTCAAAGATCCTGCATACTGGACAGCAAATTGTACACAGGATGAAGATCGTGCTAATTGGAATGCAAACTGTAGACCAGAAGTGAAAGATCCTGCTAAGTAGACAGCAAACAGTAGCATAGAGGGCAGAGATCCTGCGCTAAGTGAACAGCAAACAGCACAGAGGTGGAAGATCCTGCTAACTGTACAGTAAACTGTAAGATCAGATGTGGAAGATCCTGCTAAGTGAACAGCAAACAGCACAGAGGTGGAAGATCCTGCTAATTGGAATGCAAACTGTAGAACAGAAGTGGAATATCTTGCTAACTGGACAGTAAAAAGTAGATCAGAGGTGGAAGATCCTGCTAACTGGACAGCAAACAGTAGCCCAGAGATCGAAGATCCTGCTAACTTGACAGTGAACAGTAGCCCAGAGGTCGAAGATCCCATGTCATACTGGATCTGCAAATCGCCCAGAGGTGGCNGAAGATCCTGCTAATTGGAAAGCACANTGTAGACCAGAAGTCCGAAGATCCTGCTAACTGGAGAGCAAAAACAGTAGCACCAGAGGGGCATAGATCCTGCTAACCATGGAAAGCAAAAGCAGCCCCAGAGGCTGGGAAGATCGTGCTAACTGGAGAGAAAACTGTTGAAGAGAAGTCGAAGATCCTGCTAACTGGATAGCAAACAGTAGCCCAGCGGTCGAAGATCCTGCTAACTAGACAGCACACAGCAGCTCAGAGGTCGAAGATCTTCTAACTGGACAGCAAACAGTAGCCCAGAGGTCGAAGATCCTGCTAATTGGACAGGAAACAGACCCAGTGGTGAAGATCCTGACTAACTAGGACAGCAAAAGCTAGGGCCGAAGAGGTAAAGATCCTGCTAACTGGACAGAAACAGTAGCCCAGAGGTCGAAGGATTCCTGCATAAAACTGGACAGTGATAAAGTAAAATGGATGTAGCCTGCAGAAAATCCACAGAAGATTCTAGCGGGGGGGGGTAACCGATCTGCAAACAGGAGGGAGCCAATCTCTGAGGTGATGATCCTAAGTAACCCTATCCAGTATGGAAACCACTAGCACAGTAGCAAACCCAGACAGGAGGTCGAAGATTCCTGCTAACTGGGAGCAAAACTAGTAGGCAGAGGTCAAGGATCCTGTAAATGTGAACAGCAAAACCCAGGGCAGGCGCTGGGAAGATCCCTGTTTCTGGACAGTACAAACTGGTTTGAAAGAAGAGCCAGTCTAAGTCCTAACTAGCAATTAGCAAACTAGTAGCCCAGAGGTGGAAGATCCTGCTAAACTGCGTCCCTAGGACAAAGTGGCCCACCCCAGAGGCTGTCCGTTCGAAGATCCTGCAAACCCTGGGACAAAGACAACAGCTACGAGCAAACGAGGTCGAAGAATGCCATGCTAATTAGGAGCAGGAACGGCAGGATAATGTCGAACTGAGGACCTGCTAATTGGGACAGCAAAACATAGATCGAGGGGAAGTTCATCAGCTAAATGGAAGCGAAAGATTAAGCCCAGCCTGTCGAAGACTTGCTAACTGCCATGTGCAACAGGGGAGTGGTCGATAGATCCTGCTAACATGGATAAGAAAACAGCCCATGAGGTGAAGATCAAACTGGCACGAATTCCTGGTTGACCGTGGAAGTGGACCTGATATCCTGCTAACTGGTGGAATAGCAAACAGATCGACAGGTCGAATCATCATGCTAACTGGAGAGAGCAAAAATCAGTAGCCCCCTGAGGGAGGGTGAAAGATTAATTCACTGCTAACCATGCAAGGACAAAACGAGCAGCTAGACAAGATCGTGCAAGGGACAGCAAGACTTGTATTGAAGAGGATCAGTCTAAGATCCTGCTAACAAACAGCAAAAGCTAGCCCAGGAGGTCGGAAGATCTGCTAAGGAACCTCTGGACCTGGGAAAGTTGAGCCGACAGTTAGCAAGGCAGAGGGTCGAAGATCTAACTAGGAACATCAAACTATCGCAGGGTGGAAATACCAATTAAAGCCACTGTAACGAGTGGAGCAGATGAAGCAGTACCCCAGAGGTCGAAGATCCTGCTAACTGGACAGCAAACAGTAGTCCAGAGGAGAGGAAGATCCTGCTAATCTGGACAGCAAACTACAGTAAGCCCAGAGGCGGTCGAAATCTCCTGGACAGCAAACAAAGTAGGGCCGCTCGATGGAAGATCATTGGTCTAATAACTGGAACAGCAATCCTATGCACAGGAATAGCCCAGATCGAAGATTCTGCTATTTGACAGTAAAACTGTAGCCTCAGAGGTCTAGATAAATCGTTCTGCGAATGGGACAGCAAAATCTGTCACTGCCCAGAAAACGCTTGAAGATTCATGCTATTGGAAAGCCACACTGTTGACCAGAAGCGATACACGAATCTCCTGCTTAACTTGGGAACAGCCCTAAACAGTAAGCAGAGAGGGTAGAAGATCCTGCTAACTGGACAGCAAACAGGGCAAGAAGATCTTGCCCGGGCTCCAAGACAGTGCTAATGGACAGCAAACTATATGAGAGGAGGAACCCAGCAATCGATCCTTAGCCCTAACTGGCAGCCCATAGGCTAGCCCAGGAGGTCGGAAGATTGCTAACTAGAACAGCAATCATAATAGAGTCAGCCCAGGGAGGTCCGAAAGATCCTTTACTAATGATGTGGACAGCAAACAAGTAGCCAAGGTCGAATGAACATCATCCTGCTAACCTGGACAGCAACATCAAATCAGGTGAACCAGAGGTCGAAGATCCCCTGGCTAACAAGGAACAGCAAACATGCCCAGCACAGGTCAAAGAACAATGCATCATGGACAGGACAAAGATAGCCACAGAAATGGAAGATCTGCTAAGCTGCGGGACATATGCAAACTAGCCAGAGGTCGAAGGATCCATCTAATGGACAGCAAACAGTAGACCAAGAGGAAAAGATTTTCCCTGCTAACTGCGACAGCAATACTGTAGACCCAGAAGTGACCAAGATCCTGCTAACCCCTGGAGAGCAATAAAGTAACACTGAGTCAGAGGACCAGATCCTGCTAAATGGACAAGAAAACATGTAGCCCAGAGGAAAAATCCTGAAAGATCCTTATTAAAACATTTAAGTAGCAACAGCTCCAATTCACAAGAGTAGAGGGAGGAAGGGTCCTCCAGCTAATCTTGACTAAACTGTAGATACAGAATCACTGCATCTTGCTAACTGTACAGCAAAGTAGATCACCAGAGGTCGAAGATCAGCTGCTAATTGACAGCAAAACCAGTAGCTCAGAGGTGGAAGATCCTGCTAATTTGGATAAGTGCAAAAGACCGGAAACAGAAGACAAGATGGTGGAAGATTCCTGCTAATTCTGAACACAACAAAGTCTAGCCATCAGAGGTAGTAAAATTGACTGCTAATGGACAGCAAAAAGTAGGACCAGAGGATCCGAAGATCAATGGCTAACTGGAAGCACAACAGTAGGGACAGAGGTAACAGAGAGCCAAGGAAATGAGGCAATAATAGGGATTTCTGAAGCGATCCTGCATACTGGACAGTAAATTGTACACAGGTTGAAGATCGTGCTAATTGGAATGCAAACTGTAGACCAGAAGTGAAAGATCCTGCTAAGTAGACAGCAAACAGTAGCATAGAGGGCAGAGATCCTGCTAACTAGACAGCAAACTGTACATCAGATGTGGAAGATCCTGCTAAGTGAACAGCAAACAGCACAGAGGTGGAAGATCCTGCTAACTGGACAGTAAACGGTAAGATCAGAGACAGTGGAAAAAGATCCTGCTTCTGTGAACAGCAAACTCAGCACTCAAGGTGGAAGATCCTGCTAATTGGAATGCAAACTGTAGAACAGAAGTAATAATCCTGCTAATGGACAGTAATTTATAGATCAGAGGTGGAAGATCCTGCTAACTGGACAGCAAATCAGTAGCCCAGAAGGTCGAAAGATCCTGCTAACTGGACAGCAAAACAGTAGTACCCAGAGTTTCGAAAAGATAATGCTAACTTGGGACAGCAACACAGTCGAACCAAATCTCTCGAAGATCACATCATGGTAGCATAAAGCAAAGGAAAATCCTGCTAACAACCACAACTAGACCAGAAGTCTAAAGATCCTGCTAACTGGAGAGCAAACAGTAGCGGGCAGAGGGCATAGATCCTGCTAACTGGGAAAGCAAACTGCCAGAGGCTGGCAAGGTAGATCGTGTAATGGACAGCAAACTGTTGACGTGAAGTTAAATCCTGAAAACCTAAATAGCAAACTGAGAGCCAGTTCGAAATCCTGCTAAATCTCTAGACAGACACAGCAAACAGCCCAAGAGGTCAAGATCTTCTAACTGGGACATAAACGTAGCTCAGAGGTCGAAGATCCTGCTAAATTGGACAGCAAACAGTAGACCAGAGGGTCGAAGGAAGATCCTGCTAACTGGACAGTAACAACAATAGCCCCAGAGCTAGTAGTTGAAAGATTCTCCTCCTCTGTAACTGGGCACAGCAAACAGTAGCCCCAGAGATGGAAGATCCTGCTAACTGATCAGCAAACAGCAGCCAGAGGTCACGAAGATCCTGCTAACTGGACAGCAAACTTGTAGACCAGGAAAGGTTCGAACCCAGAGCCTGCTAATGGACAGCAAACAAATTAGAACCCAGAAGGGGCACACGATCTTGCCAGAATTTAGACCTGCTAAACTGTACAGAAATTTGCTAACCTTGCTGTTAGATCAAAGTTGAAGATCGGTGCTAAATTGGAAAATGCAAAAAGAATACTAGTCCCTGCAACCCAACATTGAAACAGATTCAAAGGTCAAAGATCCTGCTAACTGGGCGGACTTCAAATAGTCTAGACATAGATCAGAAGATCCTGCTAAGATGGCTACAGCAAACTTGTAGACAGAGGTGGAAGATCCTGCTAAGTGGACAGCAAAAGCCTGGAGCGCACAGAGGTGGAAGATCCTGCTAACTGAACAGCAAACAGTAGATCAGATATGCTGGGGGGGGATCGTGCTAAGTGAACAGCAAACAGCACAGAGGCTGAAGATCCTGCTAATTGGGAATCGCAAAAACTGTTGACAAGAACAGAATGGAAGATCCTGCTAAACATGCAGCAAAAAGCATAGAGAGTGGAAGATCTGCTAATTGGAAAGCAAACTGAGAAGAGATCAGAAGTGGAGGAAGATCCTGCTAACTGGACAGCAAACAGTAGACCAGAGGTGGAAGATCCTGCTAACTGGACAGCAAACAGTAGACCAGAGGTCGAAGATCCTGCTAACTTGACAGTGAACAGTAGCCAAGAGGTCGAAGATCCATCTAACTGGTCAGCAAATCGCCCAGAGGCTGAAGATCCTGCTAATTGGAAAGCACACTGTAGACCAGAAGTCGAAGATCCTGCTAACTGGAGAGCAAACAGTAGCGCAGAGGGCATAGATCCTGCTAACTGGAAAGCAAACAGACCAGAGCTGGAAGATCGTGCTAACTGGACAGCAAACTGTTGAAGAGAAGTCTAAGATCCTGCTAACTAAATAGCAAACAGTAGCCCAGAGTTCGAAGATCCTGCTAACTAGACAGCACACAGCAGCCAGAGGTCGAAGATCTTCTAACTGGACAGCAAACAGTAGCCCAGAGGTCGAAGATCCTGCTAATTGGACAGGAAACAGACCAGTGGTCGAAGATCCTGCTAACAGGGCAGCAAAGAGTAGCCCAGAGGTAGAAGATCCTGCTAACTGGACAGCAAACAGTAGACCAGAGGTCGAAGATCCTGTTAATGGACAGCAAACAGTAGACCAGAGGTCGAAGATCCTGCTAACTGGACAGCAAACAATAGCCCAGATTTCAAAGATCCTGCATACTGGACAGCAAATTGTACACAGGTTGAAGATTGTGCTAATTGGAATGCAAACTGTAGACCAGAAGTGAAAGATCCTGCTAAGTAGACAGCAAACAGTAGCATAGAGGGCAGAGATCCTGCTAACTGGACAGCAAACTGTAGATCAGATGTGGAAGATCCTGCTAAGTGAACAGCAAACAGCACAGAGGTGGAAGATCCTGCTAACTGTACAGTAAACTGTAAGATCAGATGTGGAAGATCCTGCTAAGTGAACAGCAAACAGCACAGAGGAGGAAGATCCTGCTAATTGGAATGCAAACTGTAGAACAGAAGTGGAATATCTTGCTAACTGGACAGTAAAAAGTAGATCAGAGGTGGAAGATCCTGCTAACTGGACAGCAAACAGTAGCGCAGAGATCGAAGATCCTGCTAACTTGACAGTGAACAGTAGCCCAGAGGTCGAAGATCCATCTAACTGGTCAGCAAATCGCCCAGAGGCTGAAGATCCTGCTAATTGGAAAGCAAACTGTAGACCAGAAGTCGAAGATCCTGCTAACTGGACAGCAAACAGTAGCATAGAAGGCAGAAGATCCTGCGCTGACACTCGCAGACGTAGAGATCAGGCATAGAGGGATCTCCTGCTAAGTGAACAGCAAACAGCCCAGAGGTGGAAGATCGTGCTAACTGGACAGCAAACTGTTGAAGAGAAGTCTAAGATCCTGCTAACTAAATAGCAAACAGTAGCCCAGCGTTCGAAGATCCTGCTAACTAGACAGCACACAGCAGCCCAGAGGTCGAAGATCTTCTAACTGACAGCAAACAGTAGCCCAGAGGTCGAAGATCCTGCTAATTGGACAGCAAACAGTAGAAGGGATCCTGTAACAGGAACAACCTTAGCCCAGAGGTTGAAGATCCTGCTAATGGTTCAGCAAATCCTGCGTAACAGGAACAGTGGTCGAAGATCCTGCTAACCTGGGACAGCAAACAGTAGACCCAGAGGTCGAAGATCCTGCTAACTGGACAGCAAACAATAGCCCAGGGAAGAAAGATCACTCTGTACCTGGAATAGCAAACAGTAATGGAATTTCAAAGCGTCAAAGAAGTGGGAAGCTGCATAAATTGGACACACAGGTTGAAGATCGTGCTAATTGGAATGCAAACTGTAGACCAGAAGATAAAGATTGTGCTAAGTAGACAGCAAACAGTAGCATAGAGGGCAGAGATCCTGCTAAATGGACAGCAAACTGTAGATCAGATGTGGCAGAGCCTGCTAAGTGAACAGCAGCCGGCACAGGGGTCGAAGATCCTGCTAACTGTGCAGTAAACTAGGAAGCGTACATAGATGTGGAAACATCCTGCTAAGTGAACAGCAAAACAGTAAGCCAGAGTAGTCGAAGATCCTGCTAATTGGACAAAAACAGTAACCAGGTCGAAGATCCTTTGCTAACTGGACAGTAAATTGTAGATCAGAGTTGGAAGTGCTTATCCTGCTAACCTGGACAGCAAACATAGCCCAGAGGTTCGAAGATCCTGCTAACTTGACAGAGCAGAACAGTAGCCCAGAGGTCGAAGATCCCCTTTAACTGGACAGCAAACATCGCCCAGAGGCTGAAGATCCTGCTAATTGGAAAAGCAAACTGTAGACCAGAAGTCGAAGATCCTGCTAACTGGAGAGCAGCAAACAGTAGCCAGAGAGGGCGAAAGAGAATCCTGCTAACTGGAATAGCAAACAGTAAGCAGAGAGGTGCAAAGATCCTGCTAACTGGACAGCAAAGATTGCCAGAAGCTGTTAGAAAAGATCCTGCAAAAAGTGGACAAAACAGTAGCCACAAGATCCTGCTTAAAGAACTAGGACAAGCAAACAGCCCAGAGGTGTGAAGATCCTGCTAAACAGGACAGCAAACATAAGTAGAAGAGTCAAAGATCTTCCGATGCCAACTGGACAGCAAACAGTAGACCAGTTGGTGGAAGATCCTGCTAATTGGACACAAACAAGAAGAGGTCGAAGATCCTCAGCTAACTGGACAGCAAACAGTAGCAGGTGTAGAAGATCCTGCTAACTGACAAGCAAAGTAGACCAGAGATCGAAGATCCTGCTAAAGAAGCAAACAGTAACACCAGAGGTCGAAGATCCTGCTAACTGGACAGCAAACAGTAGCCCAGATTTCAAAAGATCCTGCTACAATCTGGACAGCAAATATTAGTACAGAGGTTTCGAAGATCCTGCTAATGGAATGCAAACAGATTGTGAAATAGTATACCGGGGATGCAAGAAAGTAGTGACAAAAGATCCTGCTAATTAGACAGCAAACAGTAGCATAGAGGTGCTGAGAGTCCTGCTGAACCTAACGGACAGCAAACAGTAGATCAGAGATGAAGATCCTGCTAACTGTGACAGCAAACAGTAGAATCAGAAGTGGAAGATCCTGCTACTGTGAACAGCAAACGTATGCAAAGAGATGCTCGAAGATCCTGCTAACTGGACAATAAACTGTAAGATCAGATGTGGAAGATCCTGCTAAGTGAACAGCAAACAGCACAGAGGTGGAAGATCCTGCTAATTGGAATGCAAACTGTAGAACAGAAGGGGAATATCTTGCTAACTGGACAGTAAAAAGTAGATCAGAGGTGGAAGATCCTGCTAACTGGACAGCAAACAGTAGCCCAGAGATCGAAGATCCTGCTAACTTGACAGTGAACAGCAGTCCAGAGGTCGAAGATCCATCTAACTGGTCAGCAAATCGCCCAGATGCTGAAGATCCTGCTAATTGGAAAGCACACTGTAGGACTAGAACAGAAGTCGAAGATCCTGCTAACTGGAGCAGCAAACAGTAGCGCAGAGGGCAATAGAGATCCTGCTAACTGGAAAGCAAACAGCCCAGAGCTGGAAGATCGTGTTAACTTTACAGCAAACTGTTGAAGTTGAAGAATGTCCCTAGAAGATCCTGCTAATGGAAATAGCAAACAGTAGCCCAGCGTTCGAAGATCCTGCTAACTAGACAGCACACAGCAGCCCAGAGGTCGAAGATCTTCTAACTGGACAGCAAACAGTAGCCCAGAGGTCGACGATCCTGCTAATTGGACAGGAAACAGACCAGTGGTCGAAGATCCTGCTAACAGGGCAGCAAAGAGTTGCCCAGAGGTAGAAGATCCTGCTAACTGGACAGATCAGCAAACAGTAGAAGAGGTCGAAGATCCTGCTTAAATGGACAGCAAACAGTAAGACCCCCAGAGGTCGAAGATCCTGCTAACTGGACAGCAAACAATACGCCCAGAACAGGAAGGTTGAAGATCCTGCTAACTGGACAGCAAAACAAACAAAGGGTTGAAGATCGTGCTAATTGGTAATGCACAATTTGTAGACAGAATTCGAAGATCCCTTCACTAGAGATGTGACAGAAACAGTATAGTCATATAAATCCCTGCTAACTGGCCACAAACAACAACATAGCAGTAGCGATCACTGCTAACTGCTGGTCAAGCAACATATGCAGGCTAAATAGTGGAGGGTCAGAGCCAGTTAACTGGGACAATCCAAGGAACAGATCATGCTAATAGTGAATCAGTGGAAGACAGCAGAAGATGCAAACAGTAGAAAGATCCTGCTAACTGGAGAGAGCTAACTGTTAGATAATTCAGAGGTGAAGATCCTGCTAATTAAGAAACAGTAGCTTAACCATGTGCGAGAGATCCTGCTAAGTGGACAGCAAACAGTACCAGAGATCGAAGATCCTGCTACTAACTGGAAGATAGAACACAAAAACTGTAGAGTGGAAGATTCAAGCCTAATCTGAAGCTAGATCTGGATACCATTAAGATGGTGAAATCCTGCTAAAAACACAAACATTGGTAGCTGAAGTAAGATCCTGCTAAAGACTGGAATGAGCAACTAGTAGATCAGAGAAATGATCACTGCTAATGGAACAGCAATAGACAGGGGCAGTAGACCAGCTAAGCAGTACAGTAAACTCGAAGATTCGAACTGTATCCCTGACAGTGAACAGTAGCCCAGAGGTCGAAGATCCTGCTAAATTGACAGTGAACAGTAGCCCAGAGGTCGAAGATCCATCTAACTGGTCAGCAAATCGCCCAGAGGCTGAAGATCCTGCTAATTGGAAAGCACACTGTAGACCAGAAGTCGAAGATCCTGCTAACTGGAGAGCAAACAGTAGCGCAGAGGGCATAGATCCTGCTAAACTGGAAAGCAAACAGCCCAGAGCTGGAAGATCGTGCTAACTGGACAGCAAACTGTTGAAGAGAAGTCTAAGATCCTGCTAACTAAATAGCAAACAGTAGCCCAGCGTTCGAAGATCCTGCTAACTAGACAGCACACAGCAGCCCAGAGGTCGAAGATCTTCTAACTGGACAGCAAACAGTAGCCCAGAGGTCGAAGATCCTGCTAATTGGACAGGAAACAGACCAGTGGTCGAAGATCCTGCTAACAGGGCAGCAAAGAGTAGCCCAGAGGTAGAAGATCCTGCTAACTGGACAGCAAAACAGTAGACCAGAGGTCGAAGATCCTGTTAAATGGACAGCAAACAGTAGACCAGAGGTCGAAGATCCTGCTAACTGGACAGGACAGCAAACAATAGCCCAGATTTCAAAGATCCTGCATACTGGACAGCAAATTGTACACAGGTTGAAGATCGTGCTAATTGGAATGCAAACTGTAGACCAGAAGTGAAAGATCCTGCTAAGTAGACAGCAAACAGTAGCATAGAGGGCAGAGATCCTGCTAACTGGACAGCAAACTGTAGATCAGATGTGGAAGATCCTGCTAAGTGAACAGCAAACAGCACAGAGGTGGAAGATCCTGCTAACTGTACAGTAAACTGTAAGATCAGATGTGGAAGATCCTGCTAAGTGAACAGCAAACAGCACAGAGGTGGAAGATCCTGCTAATTGGAATGCAAACTGTAGAACAGAAGTAGAATATCTTGCTAACTGGACAGTAAAAAGTAGATCAGAGGTGAAAGATCCTGCTAACTGGACAGCAAAAAGTAGCCCAGAGGTCGAAGATCCTGCTAACTGGACAGCAAACAATAGCCCAGAGATCGAAGATCCTGCTAACTTGACAGTGAACAGTAGCCCAGAGGTCGAAGATCCATCTAACTGGTCAGTAAATCGCCCAGAGGCTGAAGATCATGCTAATTGGAAAGCACACTGTAGACCAGAAGTCGAAGATCCTGCTAACTGGAGAGCACACAGTAGCGCAGAGGGCATAGATCCTGCTAACTGGAAAGCAAACAGCCCAGAGCTGGAAGATCGTGCTAACTGGACAGCAAACTGTTGAAGAGAAGTCAAAAGATCCAAAGAGAAGTCTAAAGATCCTGACAGCAAACACAGTAGCCCAGAGGTCGAAGATCTTTCTAATGGACAGCAAAACAGTTAGCCCAATCGATCGAAGATCCTTGCTAAACAGGACAGGAAAGCAAAAGAGACCATGTGGTCGAAGATCCTGCTAACACAGGGTCAGCAAAGAGTACTCCCAGAGGAAGAAAGATTCCTGCTAACACTGGACAGCAAACAGTAGATCCCTGCCAGATGCAAACTGTAGCATAAGATCCTGCTAACTGACAGCAAAACAGTAGACAGAGGTCGAAGATAGATCTTCTGCTAACTGGACAGCAAAACAATAGCCCAGATTTCAAAGATCCTGCATACTGGACAGCAAATGTGTACACAGGTTGAAGATCGTGCTAATTGGAATGCAAAACTGTAGACCAGAAGATGGAGAAAGATCCTCGAAGTAGACAGCATAAAAAGGACAGTAGCATAGAGGGCAGAGATCCTGCTAACTGGACAGCAAACTGTAGATCAGATGTGGAAGATCCTGCTAAGTGAACAGCAAACAGCACAGAGGTGGAAGATCCTGCTAACTGGGCAGTAAACTGTAAGATCAGATGTGGAAGATCCTGCTAAGTGAACAGCAAACAGCACAGAGGTGGAAGATCCTGCTAATTGGAATGCAAACTGTAGAACAGAAGTGGAATATCTTGCTAACTGGACAGTAAAAAGTAGAACAGAGGTGGAAGATCCTGCTAACTGGACAGCAAACAGCTGAGCCAGAGATCAGAAGATTTTGACTGAAGAGAGTACCACAGTGCTAACTTGACCTGCCAAATATCAAGGTGGAAGAGATCCTGCTAACTAGAAAGCAACAGTACGACCAGATGTCGAAGATCCATCCCTTAATGGTCAGACAAAAAGCCATGAGGTACGATCGATCCTCTAATAATGGACAGCAAACAGTAGACCCAGAGGTGAAGATCCTGCTAATTGGACAGCAAACTGAAGACCAGAAGTCGAAATCCTGCTAACTAATAGCAAAGCAGAAGCCAGAAGAAGATCCTGCTAACTGCAACCCCACACAGCCCCGAGCTGCCTAAGCATCTGAACTGGACAGCAAAAAGTTGGTAGAGGTCGAAGATCTGCAATGGACAGTTTGAAACCCCAGCCAAAGTTCGAAGATTTTGCTGGTAACTAGAACCAAAACAGCCTAGCCCCAGAGGTTCCTGAATATTTGCTAATTGGACAGCAAACAGTACCCAGTGGAACGAAGATCCTGCTCAAAGGAAGTGCAGCAAACAGTTAGCAGAGTTGAAGATCCTGCTAAAGGGAGCTAGCAACTGTAGCCCAGAGGTCAAGCACATCTCCTGCTAACTGGACAGCAAACAGAACAGTAGACCAGTGGTCGAAGATCCTCTTAAATGGACAGCAAAACATAGCTAGGCAAGGATCCAGATGTCTGAAGATCCCCGATATCCTGCTAATGGACAGCAAACAATAGCCCAGATTTCAAAGATCCTGCATAGCTCCTGACAGCAAAATGTGTACAAGGAGCATTAAGATCGTGCTAATGGAAGAAACTACAGTAGACCAGAAGTGAAGATCCTGTAAGTAGACAGCAAAAGTACAGTAGCATAGAGGGCAGAGATCCTGTAACTGGGCGACAGCAAGAATTAGCTAATCCCTAGAGAGTAGATAACTAAGTGAGAAACAGAGGAAAGTACACGGTAGGAAGAGTAGGTACAAGCAACTGATAGGATCAGTGAGAAGATTCTTGAGTAAGTGAACAGCCTGAAACAGCACAGACAGTGGAAGATCCTGATCGTCTAGGACAGCAAACTGGTCACGAAGTGGAAGTCTCCCCTTGCTAACTGGCGAGCAGTTAAGTAGCAAAGCAGCCCAGCAGAGATAGGAAAGATCCTGTTAACTGGGAAGAGGATCAAGCAAGTTAAGCTCAAGATCCTGCTAAACTGTGTGACGATGCTAACAGGTCTAGACAGTTGGGAATGGATCAGAGTTCTCGATATGGATCCTGTTAACTGGATTCATTCAGAAGCCGCCAGAGCATGAATTATCCTGCTAATTGGAAAGCAACATCTGTAGAACCAGAAGTCAAAGAGTCCTTGCTAACTGGACAAGCAAAAACATATAGCTATCCAGAGAAGTTTCCATAAGATTCATGCAAACAGCTGGAGGAAGCAAACAGTCCAGATCGGCAATAGATCCTTTTATGCTCACCCTGGACAGCAAACAGTAGCAACAGAAGACTGGAGGACGAGGTCTAATTGCGAATGAAAGCTAAAGAACATAGCCACAACAGTAGTGCGGATCACGATTGATCGAAAGCTAAGTAAGACAGCCAACAAGCCCAGAGTCCCTATAAGATCTTCTAATATCTGGACATGCAAACAGTAGACCAGAGGTCGAGATCCTCATGCTAACAGAGATTAGACAAGTACTAAACATAAGTCTCGATCACGGTTATCCAGATGTGATCAAGCTGTTGAAGATCTCGCTGCAAATGTGACAAGCACAGAGCAAATAGAAGATCAGTAAAGATCTTTGTAAACTGTACAGCATACTTAGACCTAGAGTTCGCGCATTCCATGCTACATGGAGAGAACAATTATCCCAGTAGACCAAGATCCTGCAATGCAGAGACAGCAAACAGTAGACAGAGGGAGAATAGAATCCTACAAAGCCCGCATGTTAAGGAATTTGAAGATCAGCTAAATGGAATGCAAAAACTTGGCCCTAGTGTAGAAACAGAAGTGAAAGAAGAGAAGAGATCCTGCTAAAAGTATGACACAGCAAACAGTAGCATAGAGGGCAGATGAGAGATCCTGCCTAAACTGGACAGCAAACTGTAGATCAGATGTGGAAGATCCTGCTAAGTGAACAGCAAACAGCACAGAGGTGGAAGATCCTGCTAAATGTACAGTAAACTGTAAGATCAGATGTGGAAGATCCTGCTAAGTGAACAGCAAACAGCACAGAGGTGGAAGATCCTGCTAATTGGAATGCAAACTGTAGAACAGAGGTCGAAGATCCTGTTAAATGGACAGCAAACAGTAGACCAGAGGTCGAAGATCCTGCTAACTGGACAGCAAACAGTAGCCTGATAAAACAGTAGAGATCCGTGCCTAGAGGTCGAAGAATCCATGCCTAAGCTTAGTTGTCAGCAAATCGCCCAGAGGCTGAAGATCCTGCTAATTGGAAAGCACACTGTAGACCAGAAGTCGAAGATCCTGCTAACTGGAGAGCAAACAGTAGCGCAGAGGGCATAGATCCTGATAACTGGAAAGCAAACAGCCCAGAGCTGGAAGATCGTGCTAACTGGACAGCAAACTGTTGAAGAGAAGTTTAAGATCCTGCTAACTAAATAGAAACAGTAGCCCAGCGTTCGAAGATCACGCTAACTAGACAGCACACAGCAGCCCAGAGGTCCAAGATCTTCTAACTGGACAGCAAACAGTAGCCCAGAGGTCGAAGATCCTGCTAATTGGACAGGAAACAGACCAGTGGTCGAAGATCCTGCTAACAGGGCAGCAAAGAGTAGCCCAGAGGTAGAAAATCCTGCTAACTGGACAGCAAACAGTAGACCAGAGGTCGAAGATCCTGTTAAATTGACAGCAAACAGTAGCCCAGAGGTCGAAGATCCTGCTAATGGACAAATGCAAATATGACAATTTCGAAGATCCTGGAAAGCCCAGAGCGCAGTGTCAAAGATCCTGCTAACTGGATCAGCAAAATTCGGCCCAGATTTCAAGAAAGAACCTGCTAACTGGACAGCAAACAGTAGCACCAGTAGTCGAAGATCATGCTAATTGACATGGCTAAAAAGTAGACCAGAAGTGAAAGATCCTGCAAAGTAGACAGCAAACAGTAGCATAGAGGGCAGAGATCCTGCTAACTGGACAGCAAACTGTAGATCAGATGTGGAAGATCCTGCTAAGTGAACAGCAAACAGCACAGAGGTGGAAGATCCTGCTAACTGTACAGTAAACTGTAAGATCAGATTTGGAAGATCCTGCTAAGTGAACAGCAAACAGCACAGAGGTGGAAGATCCTGCTAATTGGAATGCAAACTGTAGAACAGAAGTGGAAATATCTTGCTAAACTGGACAGCTTAAAATGTAGTTGAAGATGGTGGGGATAAGAATGCTAAACTGGACAGCAAAACAATAGCCAGAGATCGACTGATCCTGCTAACTTGGACAGAGAAAACAGTAGCCCAGAGGTCGAAGATATCCATCTAACTATGAGTCAGGAAACCAAAGTCGCCTCAGAGGCTGAAGATCCTGCTAATTGGAAAGCAGAGACTGTAGACCAGAAGAGTTCGCAGATACTGCTAACTAGACAGCACAAACAATGGAACAGTTTCAGAGAGTCCTTCTGAAGATCCTGCTAACAGGACTGCAAAACAGTGACACAGTGGCATTCTGAGTGCCTGCTAACTGGAAACATATGCCAAGTGCAGACCCAGAGTGGAAGATCTGTGCTAACTGGACATTGCAAACTGTTGAAGAGAAGTCTAAGATCCTGCTAACTAAAGAGGATACCCAAAACAGTAGCCCAAGCGTTCGAAGAAGATCCTGCTAACTAGCAGAAAGCAAACAGAGCAGACCCAGAGGTCGAAGACTTTTAAGAAAGACACGAGAAGATAGTAGCCCAGAATGGTCCTGAAGATCCGGCTAATGGAAGGAAAAACAGGAACAGTAACCCTGAGCGCTTCGAAGATCCTGCTAATCTGGACAGCAAAACAGCAGACAAGACAGAGGTAGAAGATCCTGCTAACTGGACAGCAAACAGTAGACCAGAGGTCGAAGATCCTGTTAAATGGACAGCAAACAGTGGACCAGAGGTCGAAGATCCTGCTAACTGGACAGCAAACAATAGCCCAGATTTCAAAGATCCTGCATACTGGACAGCAAATTGTACACAGGTTGAAGATCGTGCTAATTGGAATGCAAACTGTAGACCAGAAGTGAAAGATCCTGCTAAGTAGACAGCAAACAGTAGCATAGAGGGCAGAGATCCTGCTAACTGGACAGCAAACTGTAGATCAGATGTGGAAGATCCTGCTAAGTGAACAGCAAACAGCACAGAGGTGGAAGATCCTGCTAACTGTACAGTAAACTGTAGGATCAGATGTGGAAGATCCTGCTAAGTGAACAGCAAACAGCACAGAGGTGGAAGATCCTGCTAATTGGAATGCAAACTGTAGAACTGAAGTGGAATATCTTGCTAACTAGACAGTAAAAATTGAATGATAGTAAAAAGTAGATCAGAGGTGGAAGATCCTGCTAACTGGACAGCAAACAGTAGCCCAGAGATCAAAGATCATGCTAACTTGACAGTGAACAGTAGCCCAGAGGTCGAAGATCCATCTAACTGGTCAGCAAATCGCACAGAGGCTGAAGATCCTGCTAATTGGAAAGAACACTGAAGACCAGAAGTCGAAGATCCTGCTAACTGGAGAGCAAATAGTAGCGCAGATGGCATAGATCCTGCTAACTGGAAAGCAAACAGCCCCAGAGCTGGTAAGATTCGTGCTAACTGGAAGCAAAAACTGTTGAAGAGAAGTCTAAGATCCTGCTAACTAAATAGCAAACAGTAGCCCAGCGTTCGAAGATCCTGCTAACTAGACAGCACACAGCAGCCCAGAGGTCGAAGATCTTCTAACTGGACAGCAAACAGTAGCCCAGAGGTCGAAGATCCTGCTAATTGGACAGGAAACAGACCAGTGGTCGAAGATCCTGCTAACAGGGCAGCAAAGAGGAGCCCAGAGGTAGAAGATCCTGCTAACCGGACAGCAAACAGTAGACCAGAGGTCGAAGATCCTGTTAAATGGACAGCAAACAGTAGACCAGAGGTCGAAGATCCTGCTAACTGGACAGCAAACAATAGCCCAGATTTCAAAGATCCTGCATACTGGACAGCAAATTGTACACAGGTTGAAGATCGTGCTAATTGGAATGCTAACTGGACAGAAAAGCAGAAGATTGGTGAAAGATCCTGCTAAGTGGACAGCAAACAGTAGCATAGAGGGGCAAGAGATCCTGCTAACTGGACAGCAAACTGAGAGATCAGATGAGGGTAGAATCGAAGATCCTGCTAAACTGAACAGCAAACAGCAGCAGAGGTGGAAGATCCTGCTAAAGAAAGTAAAGTAAAAACTGTTAAGAATCCAGAAGTGTGGAAGATCCTGCTAAGTGGAGTGATCACAGCAAGCACAAACACCAGAGGTGGAAGATCCTGCTAAATTGGAATGCAAACTGCAAACAGTAGCCCAGAGGTGTGAATCGAATTCTTGCTAACTGGAACAGCAAAAAGTAGATCATGAGGTGTGACAAAGATCCTGCTAACTGGACAGTAAAAAGGTAGTAGCCAGAGGTGGAAGATCCTGCTAACTTGAAGTTACAGTAAACAGAGATCAGGCCAGAAAAGATCCTGCTAAAAGTTGACAGTAAAACAGTAGCCCAGAGGTCGAAGATCCATCTAACTGGTCAGCAAATCGCCCATGAGGTGGCTGAAGATCCTGCTAATTGGAAAAGCACACTGTAGACCCAGAAGTCGAAGATCCTGCTAACTGGAGAGGGCAAACAGAGTAGCGCAGGGAGAGGGCAAAGTCAAAGATCCTGCTAACTGGAAAGCAAACAGCCCAGAGCTGGAAGATTGTGCTAACTGGACAGCAAACGGTTGAAGAGAAGTCTAAGATACTGCTAACTAAATACCAAACAGTAGCCCAGATGTTCGAAGATCCTGAACAACTGGACAGCACCCAGCAGCCCAGAGGTAGAAGCAAACAGTGGAGCACACAGGAGGTCGAAGATCTTTCTAATTGGAGGGACCAAAGGTCGAAAAGATCCTGCATAATGTGGACAAATGAAAACAGGGGTAACCCAGAGGTGAAGAAGGGGAGTCCTGCTAACTGGAGCAGCAACAGTAGGATTTGCCAGAGGTAGAAGATCCTGCTAACTGGACAGCAAACAGTAGTAGATCCAACTGACAGTAAATTTATAGAGGTGAAGATTTACCTGCTTAACTGGACAGCTAACAAACAGTAGACGAAGAGAGATTGCATCTGGAAGCAAACGCTAAACTGGACACCAAACCATAGCCCAGATTTCAAAGATCCTGCATACTGGAGGGACAGCAAAACACAGGTTGAAAATCAGTCGTGCTCATAATTGGAACATGCAAAAACCTGTAGACCAGAAAGTGAAAGATCCTGCTAAGTAGAGACAGCAAAACAGTAGCATAGAGGGCAGAGATCCTGCTAACTGGACAGCAAACTGTAGATCAGATGTGAAAGATCCTGCTAAGTGAACAGCAAACAGCACAGAGGTGGAAGATCCTGCTAACTGGACAGTAAACTGTAAGATCAGATGTGGAAGATCCTTGGAATACAAACTGTAGAACAGAAGTGGAAGATCTGTGCTGCTAACTAGACATACAAAAAGTAGATCAGAGGTGGAGATCCTGCTAACTGGACAGCAAACAGTAGCCCAGAGATCGAAGATCCTGCTAACTTGACAGTGGACAGTAGCCCAGAGGTCGAAGATCGACTGCTAAACTTGATCAGCAACGCCCATGGTCAGATCCATGTGTAACTGGTCAGCAAATCGCCCAGAGGCTGAAGATCCTGCTAATTGGAACAGCAGCACTGTAGACCCTAGAAATCGAAGATCCTTGCTAACTGGAGAGCAAAAACAGTAGCGCAGAGGGCAATAGATCCTGCTAACTGGAAAGCGAACACAGCCCATAAAGCCCAGGTCATGAAGATCGTGCTAACTGTGGACAGAAAAGCAAACTGTTAAGAGATAGTTCCAGAAATCTAAGATCCTGCTAAGTGAACAGCAAACAGTAGCCCAGCGTTCGAAGATCCTGCTAACTATACAGAACACAGCAGCCCAGAGGTCGAAGATCTTCTAACTGGACAGCAAACAGTAGCCCAGAGGTCGAAGATCCTGCTAATTGGACAGGAAACAGACCAGTTGTCGAAGATCCTGCTAACAGGGCAGCAAAGAGTAGCACAGAGGTCGAAGATCCTGCTAAATTGGAACAGCTAACACGACCCAGTCAAAAAGATATGCTAACTGGGACAGCAAACAGATCAGAAGACCAGATCAGAGCTGTGGGTAGAAAGAAAATTGTAACCTAACAGCAAAGTAGAGCCTCAGAGGTCGAAGATCCTGATAAGGGGGTGGACAGCAAACAGTAGTGACCAGAGGTCGAAGATCTGCTAAACAGCAAACAATAGCCCAGATTTCAAAGATCCTGCATACTGGACAGCAAATTGTACACAGGTTGAAGATCGTGCTAATTGGAATGCAAACTGTAGACCAGAAGTGAAAGATCCTGCTAAGTAGACAGCAAACAGTAGCATAGAGGGCAGAGATCCTGCTAACTGGACAGCAAACTGTAGATCAGATGTGGAAGATCCTGCTAAGTGAACAGCAAACAGCACAGAGGTGGAAGATCCTGCTAACTGTACAGTAAAACTGTAAGATCAGATGTGGAAGATCCTGCTAAGTGAACAGCAAACAGCACAGAGGTGGAAGATCCTGCTAATTGGAATGCAAACTGTAGAACAGAAGTGGAATATCTTGCTAACTGGACAGTAAAAAGTAGAACAGAGGTGGAAGATCCTGCTAACTGGACAGCAAACAGTAGCCCAGAGATCGAAGATCCTGCTAACTTGACAGTGAACAGTAGCCCAGAGGTCGAAGATCCATCTAACTGGTCAGCAAATCACCCAGAGGCTGAAGATCCTGCTAATTGGAAAGCACACTGTAGACCAGAAGTCGAAGATCCTGCTAACTGGAGAGCAAACAGTAGCGCAGAGGGCATAGATCCTGCTAACTGGAAAGCAAACAGCCCAGAGCTGGAAGATCGTGCTAACTGGACAGCAAACTGTTGAAGAGAAGTCTAAGATCCTGCTAACTAAATAGCAAACAGTAGCCCAGCGTTCGAAGATCCTGCTAACTAGACAGCACACAGCAGCCCAGAGGTCGAAGATCTTCTAACTGGACAGCAAACAGTAGCCCAGAGGTCGAAGATCCTGCTAATTGGACAGGAAACAGACCAGTGGTCGAAGATCCTGCTAACAGGGCAGCAAAGAGTAGCCCAGAGGTAGAAGATCCTGCTAACTGGACAGCAAACAGCAGACCAGAGGGCGAGGGTGCTGATAACGGTGCAGCAAGCAGTAGACCAGAGGTCGAAGATCCTGCTGACTGGACAGCAAACAAGACAGAGGTCAAGATCCTTGCTAAATGGACAGCAAACTGTAGACCAGACGTGGAAGATCCTGCATACTGGACAGCAAACAATAGCCCAGATTTCAAAGATCCTGCATACTGGACAGCAAATTGTACACAGGTTGAAGATCGTGCTAATTGGAATGCAAACTGTAGACCAGAAGTGAAAGATCCTGCTAAGTAGACAGCAAACAGTAGCATAGAGGGCAGAGATCCTGCTAACTGGACAGCAAACTGTAGATCAGATGTGGAAGATCCTGCTAAGTGAACAGCAAACAGCACAGAGGTGGAAGATCCTGCTAACTGTACAGTAAACTGTAAGATCAGATGTGGAAGATCCTGCTAAGTGAACAGCAAACAGCACAGAGGTGGAAGATCCTGCTAATTGGAATGCAAACTGTAGAACAGAGATCGAAGATCCTGCTAACTTGACAGTGAACAGTAGCCCAGAGATCGAAGATCCTGCTAACTTGACAGTGAACAGTAGCCCAGAGGTCGAAGATCCATCTAACTGGTCAGCAAATCGCCCAGAGGCTGAAGATCCTGCTAATTGGAAAGCACACTGTAGACCAGAAGTCGAAGATCCTGCTAACTGGAGAGCAAACAGTAGCGCAGAGGGCATAGATCCTGCTAACTGGAAAGCAAACAGCCCAGAGCTGGAAGATCGTGCTAACTGGACAGCAAACTGTTGAAGAGAAGTCTAAGATCCTGCTAACTAAATAGCAAACAGTAGCCCAGCGTTCGAAGATCCTGCTAACTAGACAGCACACAGCAGCCCAGAGGTCGAAGATCTTCTAACTGGACAGCAAACAGTAGCCCAGAGGTCGAAGATCCTGCTAATTGGACAGGAAACAGACCAGTGGTCGAAGATCCTGCTAACAGGGCAGCAAAGAGTAGCCCAGAGGTAGAAGATCCTGCTAACTGGACAGCAAACAGTAGACCAGAGGTCGAAGATCCTGTTAAATGGACAGCAAACAGTAGACCAGAGGTCGAAGATCCTGCTAACTGGACAGCAAACAATAGCCCAGATTTCAAAGATCCTGCATACTGGACAGCAAATTGTACACAGGTTGAAGATCGTGCTAATTGGAATGCAAACTGTAGACCAGAAGTGAAAGATCCTGCTAAGTAGACAGCAAACAGTAGCATAGAGGGCAGAGATCCTGCTAAACTGGACAGCAAACTGTAGATCAGATGTGGAAGATCCTGCTAAGTGAACAGCAAACAGCACAGAGGTGGAAGATCCTGCTAACTGTACAGTAAACTGTAAGATCAGATGTGGAAGATCCTGCTAAGTGAACAGCAAACAGCACAGAGGTGGAAGATCCTGCTAATTGGAATGCAAACTGTAGAACAGAAGTGGAATATCTTGCTAACTGGACAGCAAACAGTAGCCCAGAGATCGAAGATCCTGCTAACTTGACAGTGAACAGTAGCCCAGAGGTCGAAGATCCATCTAACTGGTCAGCAAATCGCCCAGAGGCTGAAGATCCTGCTAATTGGAAAGCACACTGTAGACCAGAAGTCGAAGATCCTGCTAACTGGAGAGCAAACAGTAGCGCAGAGGGCATAGATCCTGCTAACTGGAAAGCAAACAGACCAGAGCTGGAAGATCGTGCTAACTGGACAGCAAACTGTTGAAGAGAAGTCTAAGATCCTGCTAACTAAATAGCAAACAGTAGCCCAGCGTTCGAAGATCCTGCTAACTAGACAGCACACAGCAGCCCAGAGGTCGAAGATCTTCTAACTGGACAGCAAACAGTAGCCCAGAGTTCGAAGATCCTGCTTAGTGGACAGCAAACAGACCAGAGGTGGAAGATCCTGCTAACAGGGC
>JAMPIV010000287.1:372500-453437 GCA_024509875.1 Oreohelix idahoensis | reverse complement strand
GAAGGCGGTCTGAAGATTTGTCTTGAGCTCTGTGATTCCTTTTGGGAAAAGGAGATTGTTTATCTCTATGATTGAATTATCAGAGATTCTTCCCCAGTGTTGATTCTTGACGCCAGGGAATGGCGTGCGTTATTCGCGTTATTCGCTGTTGTGTTTTTCCTGAGAAATAAGGTAAAACAGACATATTGAATCTTTCGTCATATTCAGCTAGGTCGACATGCTATCGTCTGCACAGGCGTTTGATTAGCGATGTTAAGACGACATATTTGCTTGCAGTTATATATATATACATTTTATGTCGCAACATGATTGAACAGGATATGCAGAGTCTAATTCACATATATTTATGAAAGGAACAGAGCCTATGATCATGCTTCGTCATTATCTTTGTTGTGAGCGAAAGTCAAAGATGGAGCCATCTTTGGACTCCAAGTTTCAATCTTATAAAATCATCGATCGAGAACAGGAATGTCCTTAATATCAGACGATGATATCGAGATCTGCATACTATTATATGAAAACCCACTACTGGTGGTTTAACATTGTATTCATAAATTCATTTACTGAATTTTCGGCCTGAAAGACTTAGACGAGGTTCTTACAGGGAACCATGAGTAAACATTGGTTCTTAACTGACGCGATTTGTCAGTAAGGCCTGAGATTATACATATGTGCTGAAATACTGAGTGCTTGTCTACTGACATTACATTGAACTGTTATACAACATGAATGCCCGGGTGATAGTGCATTGCATTGATCAATATTATGATGATTTATGCCAACCTGTCTGATGTTTCCTGTTCCTGTGTCGTCGAAATGTGTGTCCATTAAATGCAAGAAAACGTAAACAGTAGTTCGTCTTACACTTCATGCCACGAGTGAGTAAAAAAAGGTAAAGGAACCCGTTACACGCCCATTGAGGCATATTGGGAATATGGTGTTAGGCCCATATTATCTTGACCTTCGGCACACGAGGGGTGATGTGGTCGGCATCACGCCGGCCGCCTTAACCTTCCCAGAGTAGCTCTGGTACCCATTTGGGGCTGGGTCAACCCAGGAGCCGTTTGTGGCCTAAAAATTTTCCGCCTCATCTGGGGATCGAACCATAGACCACTGCGCTAGGAAGCCAGTGCACTAACCACTATGCTACCGCGGCTCCATGAGTGAGATTGCAATATTGTCAACTCTCAGAACATTTTCCAGCATTCGCGTACTGTCTGTATCCTCACTCCAAAACAATACACCACTGATAGACTACATTTTCCACATTGGAAGATCTGGAATATGCAGATGACATTGCACTACTAGCACATTCACATCAACACATCCAGGAAAAAACGAATAGACTTAATAAGTTTAGCCAGCAGGTGGGCTTGAACATCAATTTAAAGAAGTCAGAGGTCATGACGCTCAATATGAGCAACCCTGAGCCCATATCAGTAAGGAATCAGCAACTGGTACAGACAGACACCTTCACATACCTAGGATGCATAGTAACACCAGACGGCGGGGCAGGCAGAGACATCAACATCAGAATGAATAAGGCAAGAACAGCTTTTTTTAGCCTAAACAACATCTGGAAGTCCTCTCAATACAGCACAAGCACAAAATTAAGATTATATCAGAACTGTGTGCTTTCTGTGCTTCTTTATGGTGCGGAATGCTGGAGAAGGAAATGTCGAAATTGTCATGTTTTCACACAACATGCCTAAGAAAAATTCACCTAATCTTTTGGCCAAATACCATCACCAACCAAGATCTGCTTACTCGGAGCAAGCAAGAGGACATGCACACCATCATAACTGGCAGACGCTGGAGCTGGGTTGGCCATGTCCTCAGAAGAGACCCCGATGCCATCACAAGAACAGCTATGCTTTGGACGGAGGATTGTGGAGGCTGAGATGCAAAGAATGAACCAGAGTTGGGGCACTGTACGAAGGATGGCCGCCGACCGAGCAAAGTGGAATCAAATTGTTGTTGCCCTACAAGACGCCACTAGGCATGATGGCCACTGACTGCTTTGACGGTCGGCGGCTAAGGATCAAAGAAGAAGAAAGAAGAAGAAGAAGTCGATCTGGCGCGGCTAATCGATCCGTGAGTGCTGGCCAGGCAACTTAAGAACTCAGAGGTTGACTGTTTCCAGGATGCAGCACGTACAGTTGCTTTGGGATCTTGATTAATTGTCTCACACTGGAATTTATGCACGGGCAACGTAAACTACTGTGCGTCTCTCCTGTATGTCTGTCCGTCACTCTGTCTATACAATTAACCATCGGTCTATCTGTTCGATTTCGTAATATATTTCTCAGAGTTAAGATAACTTAGAAGATATCTAAATAATACACTGCAGCATAAGTAATAAAACTGGTACAACAGAAAGCAAGAGAATTACAGAAGTTGCTTAACATTTAAAATAAAAACTCTCCAAGCGTCTGACTGTTCAGCACAATTGTTATTTGTTCTTCTTTATATGTTATTGAATTGTTTTCATTCTTATCCGCAGTCAGCGACTCATAGCTTGACTGCCTGCGTCAGGACCAGCGAACCAGAGCTGGTCAAGACCGCACAACACCTCCACGTGGTGGTCCTGGAAACAGTCTGCAGCTGTGCAGGCTGGCTGAGCGAGTGTGGATCGAAATGGGAAGGCAAACCCGGTCCTAAAAAATGCCGTGCAGAAGTCGGATGTGTCGACCGAAAGGTGCAGATATCACAGCTACGTTGTAAACAGACACAACGCAACCACCGTCCTTTTCAGGGCGAACGAGGAAGAAGAAGAAGAAATTTGTGATTCATATTTTTTTATTTACGTCAGCTTCTTTTTTTGTCATTATTCTATCCTGTTGTTCATCCGAATTGATATGTCCCGGTTTTATGTTATTTTTTAAATTTTTACGTGAACGTTTTGAGTTAAGAAATATTGTAAAAAGCGGTGCAATGGTATTGAAATTTCATATATACGATATATATATATATATATATATATATATATATATATATATATATAATATATATATATATACTGAAGCACATTAAAAACGCACCACTATCATATATACTGATGCCGAGAAGCTGGAAAAAAAAGTGTGGGAATGGATTTTCCCCGTGTTTGTCATGAGGTAGAGAGCGAATGGCTGCTGGAATGGAAAGTGCATGATTCAACCCACAGGTTTGTGTACAGACTACATGAAAATAATGAAAGTTACACGTGCAACACGATTCCCAACAGCTATGACCCTGAAAATGTGTACGCGTTGTGGCAGTATACTCGGTATAAAAAAGCCGTTGAGACAAAACACCCAGTACATGTGCTTGAAATGCCACGACTATCTGAAAACGACCGCCAACGAGCCATTGGTATGTTGGAGACCAGAATGAGCTCGCGGGCCATTGCCAGAAGGATGAATTGCCACCACAGCACTATTGTACGTCTCAATGAACGTTACGGAACCACTTGCAGTGCCCGGGATAGAGTTCGGAGTGGCCAACCACGAGTTACTACCCCTGCGCAAGATCGTTATATTGTGCTGAGTCACCTAAGGAATCGTTCTCTCTAGGCAAGTCAAACAGCAAGAGCAATAGTGGGTAGACGTGGGCAAGTCTCTCGAATGACAGTCATACGACGACTCAGAGATACAGGCCTTACTGCAAGACGACCTTATGTTGGGCCAAACTTGACACACAGACATCGTCAGCAGCGTCTGCCATGGGCAGAGCAACATGTCAGATGGACTAGACTGCAGTGGAATGCTGTCCTATTCACAGACGAGAGCAGATTCTACATATCCTTTGCTGATGGAAGTATGCGGATTAGGCGACGGTGTGGGGAGCACTTTGCAGATTGCTGTGTTCGTAAGCACAACCCATTTGGAGGTGGCAGTATTCACATTTGGGGAGGATTCCGTTTTCACCATCGCTTGCCTCTTCACCTCTTCCGGGGAAATTTTAATGCTGTGACATATCGAGATGAGGTTCTGGATGCATTGGTTGCTCCTGCGTTCAAAAATTATCCAGACTTGAAGCTTCTCCAGCAGGATAACGCACGTGCACACACCGCATGCATTACGCATCAATATCTACAGCAGCAGAACATTGTGACGATTGATTGGCCTGCCCTATCACCAGACATGTCCCCTATAGAACATCTGTGGGACGAGCTTGGACGCAGAGTCTACAGGCAAGGTTCTCCAGCTAATCTGCAACAGCTCGAAGCTGCTCTTACACGTTAATGGGACTTGATTCCCCGGAATTTCCTTCAGAGACTTGTGTGTTCCATGCGGAGCCGCTGCCAAGCTTGTTTGCAAGCACACGGTGGACATACCAGATACTGAGGATAGTGTGAATGAATTTTTTTATTGGTTGCATTTTTGGTTTTCTCCCTTGCCTGCACAGAATGCAATGAATTTCATAACAATCAAATGTACAAATTAATGACCAGCATGGACTCATAGGAAAATGAATAAAGATTCCAAATATGTAAACTTGTAAACACTTATATTTACATTTCACACTCTGTTCCTGGATTATACATGTGTGCGTATTTAATGTGCTTCAGTATATGTATATATATATATATATATATATATATATATATATATATATATATATATATATGTATATATATATATATATATATATATATATATATATATATATATATATATATATATATACATGCACAGAGGCTACCTCTGCTATTGGTTTCTTGTGAGTAAACCTGCACGAAGCAGTCACCAGCTGTTGCGGTAGTTGTTTATGTGACAAGGTATTTTATATGATGAGGTTTCCAGCCCCATATGCAAGTTTATCTCAATAAGCATTTCATACATATTTCTCGTGCATGGTTACCTTTAACTCTGCCTTCTATTATGTCATCAGTAGGGCTTGATTGTGATAAAACGTCTGAACATGCTCTTTTGTGTGATCTCTCACACCTTCAGCCCTCCGGCAGCATCCTTTCTTTTTCTTCAGTTTTCTCACTCATCGCTTTTATTTGGCATAAATCATTTGTATGTTCACTATTTTTCTCTATGCTGGACATAGCATGGGGAAGTCTCTAACACGCCACTCCCCTATGGCAGTATTTGCCACGGGAGTAATTCTTATCTTATCGTGTCACATTCACGCTTCACAAAGACGTGTTAAGTTACGCCAGGTTATTAGACGGTCAGTGACAGTATTTTATCACAATATCGGTCTGACCATCTTTTCAAGCGGCAGGGAGTGTTGAATAGAACCAGATTTGTTTGTCTTGCGAAACACATGATAGCCCGTGCACGAGGCGGAACTTATGACATAAGCGATTCCAGGTCACCCTTGCAACCAACACCAACATTACCGTCTGTGTGACACCTGTAGGCAGACAAGAGTGATATAATCGCTTCCGGTCACTTGGTAAAAAGTAATCATGGATTTATTACATTTTAGACAATATGAGTCTACAAATGTGTTGGTGTGAGTACATGCAAGACATCATATTACCATATATGGGATACGTGACCTTTTGGAAAATTTTCCGTGTAGGAATATTTGGAAAGTGCCACACCCGACCTGTTTGAAATGATTGGATCTTTCTGATTAGATTCATAACATCATTGGAGTTAATATAGGCTGACCAATTTCACAGTTTTATTTCTCTGTGATTTGCACGCTCGCCAAGACAGCATCAGACCTTCGCCAGAGTGAAGAACTAGATTCTTAATTGTTATCCGGACCTTTTAATGGAGAACCAGATGAGACTTACAAAAGCACAGGAAATCTCTACATTTTAATAAGGAACACCGGGACTAGGAAGCTAAAGAAACACGGAATCAGAAGGGGCAATCTATTGTACAATTAAAAGAAATCCCAGACACGTGTAAGAGAACGGTTCGTCTCTTTTATTCATCTGTGCGACAAGTCTGTGGCCAGGATTGGTGTAAGTTGTGATTTACAATTCATATTTTATTACTAACATGTGAACTAACACATATATGTATATATTACCATGTGACGTTTAATGTGTGAAACTCGCTATTGGATGTCAAAGTCATTTGGGGCTGGCACCCGCAGTATCTAGAATGATGATTCATGAACCACCGATGCACGGGCTGGTGATTGCTTTATTGATAGTTTCGTAAAGAGAACTAAAAGCATAAATTAGTTCCAGGTTCTCTGTGGAGCAGGGTGGGAAAGATGAAAGAAATGATGTACATTCTAAGCATAAGACTTACATTTTCAAAGCAGTGTAAATGTCCCTATAAACATATTCATTTTAAAATTAATGTAAGCTTTCACGCTTTAAACCAGGGCAAATTTCGATGTGAAAATATTCATGTTAAGTTAATAGAAGTTTTAAACTTTTCCACAAGTGTAAATGTAAAGGAAACATAAATGAATTTATATTGTGAACACTTTTCAAACAGTGGAGATGTAAATGCAAAACATATTATATCTGTACTTTGAACCTTTCCATGTAAATGCAATGTAAAGCTAAAGCTATTCAGTTTAGATGTAAAAAAAAATGTATCCCGAGGGATTAAATTTAATTCTCATCGAGGGTAATTCTGAAATGGGATGGTAGAATAGAAGAGGGGGGCACATAAATGTGTCGGAAAAACGCCATAGAAGAGCGTTTCGTTTCTATTTCTATTACCAGTTATTGGTGGTAACAGCAGAAAGGACCATTTCTGGCACAAGCAGGGACAAGCGGTTTATGCATTAAGACGGCAGATCAGCTTTGAAGACTCTCCTAGACTTTCCTGGGAAACGAGCTTCACCCTACAAACCTTGACCAGAGACGAGTGACAGCAGTGTACAGAAAACCTACCCATCAGGAGGAGAATTAGAATCATCATTGGCAGCTAAGTTAACCTATATGCTGCAACTTGAACTTTTTATAACCCCACAGTACCATCGCCAACGTGATGAGTAACTTTTCTTGATTCATAACTATTCAATTTATTTTCCAAATGTTAAAACCTAAAGTGATTATTAAATTTTGTTATTTGTAATGTTACAAATTTAACGTCGATTTAATCTTTTAAATGTACTACATGTTTGTCCCAGTCAAAGTTGCTACACACACGCTCTAAACAGAGCTATATATACATAATAATAATAATGATATGTGTCGTATTGTTAAATATCCGGAGATGTTCTCCGTGGTCAAGTAGACTCTAGGGGCAGTCACACGACACGAAATCAGCATAACTGCACTGAGCGGACAAACACCTCCTTCACAATTTTACAAATATGCATTTTAATCGACTTGACAAAAAGCTCCATGAAAATATATATATAGGCCCAAAGGCAAATACAGTAATACGTAGTAGTCCAGTCCTTTTACTATCAAACGCTGGTCAATTGCAATCTTTCAAACTTTATTTAATATAGTCCTTTGGACATATTTATGAATAGGCACACATTTCCTTACTAGAATAAGCCAGGGACACCTCAACCAAGTATACTGATGTCCTGGTGATGGAATAATTCAGGAAAAACACAAAATACTGCAGGAGCTCAAAACACATACGTCCGCTCATTTCCAAACACAAGCCGCATCTCTCTTGCAGACGATCACCTCACTTCTGCTTAAAATATGTTCACGTCTGCCTGTAAATCATATCGGCATGACGTCACTTCCTCTATTAATAAGTGACTCCGTATAAAATAAACAAAAATGGAGCCCTGTTGAGCTGCCTATTATATCGACATAAACGTTATGAATTTTAATCATAACATCACTCTTCCCCCCCCCCCCCCCGCAAAACTAATGGAAACAAATTTTTCATTATTCCCGTGGTGTGAGTATAATATCACCAGAGCGAAGTATGGTAAAATCAAATTTCACTGTCAGTAATAACTAGCATAGCACCCAGGTTTCTTCCATAGGGTAAGCAATTTAACACTAAAAGTGTGGTCCATGGTTGTTAAGACCATAACCAATGTCTACTTCGGACAAATTCCTTTTTAACAGCAATGTGCGGTCGCCATAACTAATAGTACCCAACATATTAAAAATGATGGTAGCAATACATGCACTCACATACCTCACACTGTCCAATAACACCTATCTGTCAAGTCCAGTATCAATTGTCAAAAAGTAACTTATTGACCAACAGCAATAATGCAAAGCATTATAGAATATACAAATTTATAATAGCGTAAATAGATGAAATTAGGCAGACAGTCATATTAGTAAAGTGAATGAATGCTACATCATACGCGTAAAGATTAAAGTCATGTGTACATCTTAAGTACTTGTCATAAAAAGTATATTGTGGTGTCAATTAAACAAAAAATGTTATCTTGAACATGACGAAGTTGTGTGTCCAATCAGGTAAGAATACGCTGATGTATGGTACAAATTGCCAATAGTTTTGAGAACCATTAAAATGTTCAATCATATAATTAGTGTGAGTGTATTAATGCCTTGTGTTAAAGACAGAATCTCATTCCGCGAATTAAAATTAATCAACAGCTAATTAAAGCACTGTATTTAAAGTCTTACTTACTTAGTCGTTCCCCTTCCACCGTGAGGTGGAGAGGTTTGGAAAAGAGAGCGCCAGATTATCATATCGGCTGTCTTCCTTCTGGCCTGATTCCATTCTAGTCCTCGGTCCTTCAAAGATTGTCTAATGGTGTCCTCCCAGCAGACTCTGGGTCGTCCTGGGGGTCTGGATCCCTGGCTGTTTGTTTCCCATGCTTGTCGTGGTAGCCGACGTATTTAAAGTCACAATGTTATATTGTTGTCCATACTAGTGGCATAATAAACCAACTAAAGCGAAAATATTTGTAATCGAGCACAAAGTTTCTGTCCATGATTCTCTGCCATATTATCGTATAAGTTCCTTTATACGTTCACGTTTAGTAACAATCTTCAATGTCCAAACGGATAGAGAATAATAATGGCACGATATGATTTTTCTAGTTATGTCCCTTTGTTCATGAGAAGCATCATTGAGTTAAGTCCCTTAATATTCAGACGCCGTTCCGACCGTAGAATAAATCAACTTTTTGCATTCAAAATATCCAAATGTCACATTTTTCTTAGACCATCAATGAATGTGTGTGTTTTTGCACATAAACCGAGTACATAAACTGTTATCACGTTCCAAGACATACATGTAATGAGCTGAGTAAAACGAGGTACAACTTGAAATTAGCGATATCAGCATTCATCATCATCAGGTGCTGAGTGAACATGTTCAATACCCGTAAGCACTATCAAAAGAGTCATTGAGAGATTTCCTTCAATTTTTGATGAAAAAATTACGATAGTCCTCAGCCTTGTTATTCATTATAGGATATTTTCATATCCCATCTTTACATAGAAGTAATAAATCAGGAAATTCCTGTCAGCATAAGCATTGTCAGCAAAATATGTTCATCTATGGTACACTGTTCATTGGTCAACATGTGGAGAAGTCAGTTGATAGGTTTGATGTAACTTCACAAGATACCTGCATTTGCGGTGTTGTTAGCTGACAGTGAGTCTTTCATGCAACGTGATAACATATCCGCGACCACGTTTTGACTGCCTTTTATGGCACGAATGTCATATTCGTAGGGCTGGAGTGCAAGTAATTCTCTGGCAGCCTTCTCATTACGAAATTTTGTATTCTTTAGATAGGACAAGGCACTCTGATCTGTCTCCAAGACGAATTTCGCACCAATAAGATAGCGTTGCAGTTTAGCAAAACAATATACCACCGCGAGCAACTCCCGCTCGACAATGGGTTTTTTTTTTCTGTGGATGTCGATTTACGACTGACATACAGAATTGGATGTAGACAATCATCGAATTCCTGCAAAAGTGTACCGCCGCTTCCCGAACCAGAGGCGTCGACTCTAATGATAAAAGGAAATCAAGTATCAGGCAATCTTCTTCTTCTTCTCGTTCGCTGTTGTTTAGTAATGTCTACACAAGAAGTCCGGTTCTCTGGATGTATGTTGCTGTGGTTGAAAGTTCGTCAAGACTCCCAAACAGCTTTGTGTGGATGTGCGTCTCTGTGGGCCAATGTTCAGTCCGCAATTGACTAAGCATGTGGCAGTCTTGCAGGATATGTTTGGCTGTCTGTGCTGCCTGTTCACACGTACATAAGGGTGATGGGACCAATCTCAGTCTGTATAAGTGACTGTTCAGTCTGTTATGTCCTGTTCTAATACGGAACAGGATCACCTGTTTTGCTCGATCAAGATAGTGATAGTTGTCTCTCTGTTGGTCAATTTTCCTGATGGCCTTGATAAGGGTCTTCTTTTCCTGGAAGTTGATTGTTTGTTCTTTTTGTTCCCGTGTTGCTCCCTCTTTTGCTAACGTATCTGCTCTCTCATTTCCTGTTATGCCACAGTGTGATGGTATCCACTGTAGCACTACCCTTCTTTTGATATTTACTTCGCATAGGGCTTTATTTAACTCTGGCAGTTTATCACTGTTGAGGGCTTGCAAAACTGACATTGCATCGGTAAGGAATACAACCTGCTGACATTGGCTTATTGGGTTATTTATTATTCCTGCAGCAATGCCTAAGGCCTGTACATCAGCAGGGTAGTTTGAACAGAATATTCCAGTAGGTGAACAGGTGGATTCGTTTTCTTTGTCTGGATAGACCACATAAACTCCTGCGCCTTTGTTCTTCGCTGTTCTGGTTGCAGATCCATCAGTATATACTTGGATCCATGCTTCTCTGGGGAATAGTTCTTCAATCATGTCACATGATGCTGTTTTCTTTAGGAGAGTATTTAGCTCTCCCACGGGGCAGGTGGTGGTTATGGAGGTCTTAATGCTGAAATTTTGATGTTGTTCCCATGGGGTTAGGAGGAGTGTGGGAATTATTTCCTTAGTGATGTCTGGTAGTTCATCCTTGTATGTTCTAATTAGTTTTTTGGACCGATGCACAAAACTGCTTCTCTTCAACCTCCCACTGGCTAAATCTCTAAATCTAGTTTTCATTGGATATGCTGGCATGTTCTTGTACTTTTCTGCTTTGATCAGGGTCATAGTGTCTCGTCTGTAGAATAAAGGTTGAATGCCTGTGATTTTTTTCCATTTCGTTTATTGGTGTGGTCTTCATGGCACCCGTGATCAACCGAAGCTCTTGATTTTGTACCTTATCCAAAGCTTGCAGGTGTGATTTGGCTGCTGTAGACCATGCTGCTGATCCGTACTCCGTAATATTGGTCTTATTGCACCTGTATAAACTTTCTTTAATGGTGTTTCATTAGCTCCCCATTATCACCTTCGTCGATTTTCAAAAAGCCTTTGATAGTCTACACCGCCCATCATTGTGGAAGATACTTACAATCTATGGTTTTCCAACAAAATATGTGAATATAATCAAAGCGCTATATGACAATGCAAGATGTTGTGTTAGAACAAATAAAGGGAATACAGAATGGTTTACAGTAGAAACAGGGGTGAAACAAGGCTGTATTATGTCACCATTACTTTTTGGAATAGCTATTGATTGGGTTATGAGAAACTATACCCACAATGAACAATTGGGTATAAAATGGACAAATGGAAAATTCCTGGGGGACCTGGATTTCGCAGATGATGTAGCATTCTTAAGTTCAACACCAAGACAATCCCAAGAAGCAATAAATAATTTGTGTCATCTCTCGGTTAAAATAGGTCTCCAAATAAATGCCTCTAAAACTAAAGCTATGAACTTTTCTAACGAGACCTTTGATATCATCTTGAACGGGGAAAAACTACAGAAAGTTGAAAGTTTCAATTATTTAGGCAGTAAAATGACTCAGGATGGTGACACAACAAGAGAAATCCATACTAGAATTGCTTTGGCAGCTAGCGCCTTCAATAGATTATCTAACATTTGGAAATTACGATCATTGAATATACATACCAAGCTTCGTCTGTTTAATTCAAATGTTATCTCAGTGTTAACATACGGCTGTGAGAGTTGGAAAATAACAAAATCATTGGAGAACAAGCTGAATACATTCGAGAACAAATGTCTTAGAAAACTCATGAACATCAGTTGGAAAGAATTCAAGACTAATCGACAAATAAGAGAAGACTCTAGGCAGAAATATGTCTCCGACTATATAAGGAAAAGACGATGGTCATATATCGATCATGTCCTACGAATGCAAAACAACAGAATACCACTACAGGCGCTCACTTGGGTTCCTGAGGGTAAGAGGAAAAAAGGAAGACCAAAAGAAACACTCAGAAGAACAATAATAAGAGAAGGAAGAACGTTGGGCCTAAATAATGTGCAAGAGCTAAGAGGAGTGGCGTCACAACGAACAACCTGGAGAGCACTGGTTTCTGCCTTATGCGCCGTGTTTGGTGCTTAAAGAATTTATTATTATTATTATTATTAGCTCCCCAACTTGATCCATCTATTTTCCTCAGTATGGCAAGTTTTTTTTCTTGCTTTGGCCTCTGTTCTCTCGATGTGAAGCCTCCATGTCATTCTCTTATCTAATGTAATGCCCAAGTACACTGGCTCCTCGTCTGTTTGGACATGTATATTTCCAAGTCGTATCTCTCCTGCTTTGTCTTTGTTTGAGAGCGTGAACAGTGTTGTTGAGGATTTTTCAGCGTTGATCTGCACCATCCATTTCTCTGCCCATGCTGCTATGTTGTCTGCTGCCCTTTGTATTCGCTTATTAGCGATAGTTAGGTGTTCTTCTACACACCACACCACCAAGCCGTCAGCGTATAGAGCAGCTCTCACACCTTGTGGCAGATCGTGGATGAGGTCATTGATGAACACAAGGAACAGGGTGGGAGACATTACCGAGCCTTGAGGAACTCCATGTTTTAGGAAGATTTTCTTGCTGTTGTGGCCTTCCATGGTGACTCTCGCTTTCCGATTGTGTAAGAATGACTGGATCCATTTTCTCATATTATCCTTGATTCCGTTTCTTTGCAGTTTTACTATTAACCCGTCTTTCCATACTTTGTGAAAAGCTTTTTGGAGATCTATCCATAGGGTAAAGACTTTTTTTCTTTTCTTGGAAGGCATCTTCAACGATCTGGGACAGGTATGTGATTTGGTCTTCTGTGCTGCTGCACTCTCTAAACCCTGCTTGTTCAGGCACTAAAATTGTCTCGGATTCCACGTACCATTTCAATCTTCTGTTGATCATCCTCTCCAATGTCTTACATACACAGCTAGTCAGGCTTATTGGTCTGTAGCTGGTGGCCTTCCTGTTGTCTTTTCCTTTCTTTATGATGGGGCACATGAGCGCCTCTCTCCATGTCTGTGGCACACTGCCTGTCATCCAACTGTAGTTGTATATCTGCAACAGTTTGCTCATTGCTGTATATCCTAGGTGTTTTAGCATTTCGTTGTTTATACCATCCGGGCCTCGTGATTTCCTGTCTTTAAGTTTCCACAAGGCTGTTTTTAACTCTGCCATAGTGAATGGTTTGGACATGACGTCCGGACTGTTTTCATGAATTCTAGTGTGGGTTATTTCTTGACGAATGTCTCGTTGTCTGCGTGAATTGACGGTGATGTTACTTTCATTTCTGTAGGATTCCGCAAATATGTCTGCTGCTTGTTTGCCGGTATATAGTTTACCTGCATCGTCTAGTGTAATTGTTTGTCGTTCAGAATTGTTATCGTCATTCAATTGTTTAGTGAGTTTCCACAACTTTCTCCCTTCCTTTTCAAGGTTTAGTTTATAGGTTTTTTCCTTCCAACTTCTCCTCTGGGCTTCTAGTTTTCCTTTGATTAATTTTGCTTTTGTCTTTTGTAGCATGATGTGGTTCTGTTGGAATGGTTGTACCTCTACAGTGTGACGTGCTTCGTTCATTTCTTCATGTAGTTTTTGTAGTGTGTTGGACCAGTATGGTACATAGTTCTTCCTCGCTCCTCTCGGTATTGTCTCCTTTGCTGCCTTGAGTACTCCATTATTAAAATCCCTGATGACTCTGTTAATGTCTCTGTCTAGTACCCTAATATCTTTTGTAAGCAGATTTGCTCTGTGTTGGTAAATGGACCTATTTGCTTTTTTATAATTCCATCTTGGCTGACTTCGACTTGTATTAATTGTTCTATTAATTTTGATGACTACGGGGCGATGATCACTTCCACTGAGCTGTTCTCCTATGTCCTTTTCCAATATCCCGGCCAAATCAGGTGTGCAGAATGCCAGGTCTGCGGTAGAGGTGCTATGCCATCTTCTGGAGTAAAAGGTTGGAGGATCATTTGGGTTGTTTAGAAGAGTTAGGTTATTGTCGTCTTGCCAGTTTTCTATCTCTTTGCCCCTTCTATCTAGCTGGTTGTATCCCCAGCTTTGGGAATGGCTGTTGAAGTCTCCCACCGCGAAAAATTTGCCACTGGGGACGTCTATACTAGTCATGTTCAGTGGTATGTCACTGGAGCAGTAGAAGTTTAGGAGATCTAGTTCCAGAGTGTTATGTTTAAGATGGATTACTTGGTATTCTGCACTTTCTTTATATGTCTTGGATTCTATAGCGTTGAGGTTATTCCTTATCAGTGTTAGTATGCCACCCTTCTTCCGATCTTTTCTGTCATCTCTGAAGCATTGATAGCCCCGTATCCTAAAATGTTTTCCTTCTTGTAGGTGGGTTTCTTGTATGCAGCATTTGCTAATTTCTTTCCGAAATAGGGTATTTTCTAATTCAGTCTTTTTGTTGTTAACACCCTCTGCATTCCAATGCATGACATTCAATGGGGTCGTCCTCTTACTGGTTGGCCAGTTATTTTCCCCTTCCGCCTCCTGACTCTACTAGGCAGACTAATGTGACCTCCGGTAGCTGAGGGTGGATTCTGTCGAGGCAATCTTAAAATTTGTGATTTTGAGAAATAAGACTTAAGCAAATTTAATGACTCATTACAAGAATGAGTCCAAACAATCTTATTTGGAGAGTTCTTTCGTAATAACGAACACAGAACTGAAGTAATTTCTGAAACGTTAGGTAAGAATAATCTATAGAATGCTACAAGACCTAAAAGACTGCGAACCTGTTTTTTTGTCTTAGGAATTTCTAGATTCAAGATCCTAGAGATAGTGGAATCCTCATGCTTAAGAAAACCGCCTCCTACTTTATGACCAAGAAAAGAAATTTCAGTGAATACTATTTTGGTTTTCCAAGGTCTAGCATTAAGATGATGGAGACGAAGATTAGTCAACAAAGACTCAATTCCAAGAACACGTTCTTCCCAAGATTGATGGAAAAGGCAAATATCATCAAAATAGGCAATTATGTCATCACGATTAGAGATAATTTTTTGCATCCTACAAACAAAAGTCGCAGGAGCGTTAACGAGATCAAAAAGACATAAAATTAAATTGGAACAATCCCAAGGGTGAAGCGAAAGCAGTATAAGGTTTTGCTCTGTCCGACAAGGGGACTTGCCAATAACCTTTAGATAAATCAAATTTACTGAAAAAAGTAGCTGTAGATAGTCTATCTATTAGAGAATCTAACAAAGGTAGAGGCTCCGCATCCGAAATTATCAAAGCATTTAAACGCCTGAAATCAATGCAAATCCGAATGGATTTGTCTTTCTTTCTAATCAACACCATAGGAAAACTGTATGGAGATTGAGAAGGAGAAATTATGTTTAATTTTGTCATATCCTCTATTTCTTTTTGTACTTGTGATTGAAAATGTACAGGGATAGGATAAGGTTTAAGTTTTATTGGTCTGAAATCAGTAAGGAGAATATCATGTTCAATGATATTTGTACGCACAGGAATATCCGTGAGCACGTCAGGAAAAGATTGTGGTAACTACGAAATCTGATCTTTCTGATATAGAGCAAGAGTTGGCGAAATAGAAATATCTCCCCAAGGCTCAGTAGATGAAAGAGGTAAAGTAGGTAGAGACAAAAGAGGCACAGAAATATTAGGTAATTCAGACAACTCTTCCTGTATGACAGCTAAGGAAGACCGACGATCAATAGGCTCGTCGATAGCCTTAAAAACTGGTTTAAGATGTGGAGGACGAGAGTGAAATTGTTGCAGCATTTTGATGTGAGAGGTTTTCTCCTTTCCTTTAATAGATATAATGTAGTCAACATCTGACAATCTTTCAAGTACAGTATATGGTCCTCTCCAAGATACATGTAATTTATTGTCCTTATTGGGTAACAATACATAGGCCTCATCAAGCTGCCATAATTGGGGCAGTTTTCTGTTTTGATTAACAAACAATCTTGCCTTACGTTTAGCTTTTTCTGATGCTTCTACAGCTATCTGGCATGCGTGGATAATTTTCTTTCTCAAGTTAACCACCTATTGGTAGGAGGTTTGAACATCCTCAGGCATGTCAGCTCCAATCAATAACTGTTTTAGTATGGACATAGATCCTCTTGGCTTGGCACCGAAGACTAATTCAAACGGCGCAAATCCAGTATGTTCGTTCGGTATTTCCCGATAGGCGAACAAAACCGCTGGGAGTACTCTATCCCAATCCTGCGGGTATTTCGCAGTTACCTTGTCTAGCATTTGTTTAAGACAGCGGTTGAGCCTCTCAATTTTTCCGTTTGAAATCGGATGATAGACACTACTGAGAGATCTATCTATCTCAAACTCTCTCATAACCTGAGCCACAACGTCAGAAACAAACTGAGTTCCCCGATCTGAAAATATGTTTTCGGGAAAACCCAATCGACTGAAAATTAAAAATAGTGCGTTAGCAACGTCTGTCGTAGTTATAGTTTTCAGAGGAATTGCCTCTGGCCAGCGCGTGCACATATCAATGCATGTTAGCACACAACGATGACCTCTAGCTTTCGTAACTGGTAGTGGACCTATACAGTCGATTGTTATTTTTGCGAATGGGCGCAACGATATGTCTGACGCCTGGATAGGCGTATTATTCTTAGGGCGTTTCGCTGCCACATCTTGGCAAGTTTTGCACGTGTGACAAAAGATTTTCACATCTCTTGTCACCCCAGGCCAAAAGAAGTGAGACAAAACCCTCTGTTTTGTTCTGGCAATCCCTAAATGTCCTGCACAATTAACATCATGAGCATGCCCTAAGACAAATGGGCGGAAACTATTAGGTACCATAATTTTTTACTGATTTGGAATCCTGGAAATTCCGAATCACGATCCCATTCTTGATTGTATACCAGTGTAAAGAATTATTAGTAAACACCACATCATCAGACTTGGCAACATGAAACAATTTTTTAATGAATCATCTTCATTTTTCATCTGTATGAATGATTCTTTGTCAATAAGTTCGACATGTAAATCATTCTCCTCTGTCCCCTCCTTATTAGACATCTCCTCATCAGTCACCACCTCATCAGTCACCCTCTCATCATTCATCACATCTGTCATCTCCTCAATCTGGACCTGTTCATGCAACTCTGCACGAGACTGAGCTCTAGTAGTGACAGCATTTGCTGCATTTGCTATAAGCAAATGTTGCTGTTCCCATTTTAAAATATCATTAGTGCATTCAGGAAGTCCAGGGATATTCTTCAGGGTTATTCCAGCAATTGGTTTGTGAAACAGGCACACGAGAGTCCTTCCAGTAAAATAAGGGGTATCTAAGAATACCTCAGCAGTTGGATAATATTCAACTGTGCCCCCGAATGTAATGCAATTGACTTCTTTGCTTGTGCAATCAGATTGATCCACTAATGACCTTCGCAACCCAACAGTAGTGCAGCCAGTGTCCCTGAGCACTGAAACAAGTTGGTTGTTTACAAAACCCCTATTAAATACCAGTGAACCTGTCCCACCATAAGAGGACATGACTGGCAAAGGATGCCCACACAGGAGCCTAGGAACTCCCTGTAGCTGAGACAAAGAATTACATTCAGAACAATTAGCACTATATGACAAGTCCACACTACATGCATTTGCATGAGCAGCAACATTGTTATTTTGCACTATATTATTATCACTTTGATGCACAACTGCATTGGAACGTTCAGGATTTCTAGAACGTCGAAAGTTATTGTTCTGTTGAGAACTTCTGTTGTTGTAATTATTTACATTGTTTCCATAGAATGACCTTTGGCCTCTGATTGAAAATTATATCCACCTCTGTGCCAATCCTTGCTAGTTCTGAAAGATGATTGTAGAGGTGTATATCCATCAACTTATGAATGGAAATTCCTTTGAGGTTGTTGTGACTTATTGTTAAAATTAAACCTCCCTCTGAAAGATCCAGTATTATTATCTCGATTTAATCGAACATTTCTGTCCATGCTATTTGATCTTTGTCTAGGTGAATTGGACATCAGGGTTATAGCTGATGCCACTGGCAATGAATCCTTTATATTAGTCCTGCTAAGAATTCTTCCAGGATGTGCAATTTGGTATTGTTTTTCAAGATTTTTTACAGCAGCCAACGTATCAGGCTTCCTCTGTTGCAAAAAGGACAAAAAGTAACCTGACTGAAGACAGCACTTTGTCTCTTAAAATTATGTCAGCCAGCCCATCAAACGTTTTATCAATTTTTGACAAATCAACCCATCTAGAAAAGCAAAGCCTAATTGATGAAATAAATTCAGCAAAGTCCTTGGCTGAATCAAGCAACAATGATTTCAGTTTCCATCTGTAATCATGTTCCTCCAGTTGATACTTTTTCAGCAATAAAGCCTTCATGGTATCATAATCATTTCTAGTATGATCATCCATGGTGCAGACTGCAGTAAGAGCTTCACCAACTAATAAACTCATTAATCTGCTGGGTCATGTAGCTCTATAAATCTTAAACTCATGGCAACATGTTTCATGTCTATTTAAGAAGCATGAAATATCGTCCATATTAGGATTAAATGTGGGCAAATTTAATTTAAAAGTAGAAGCATGGTCTTTCTTTCCAGCCTCCTCACCTGCTGGATTAACCTGTTTATGTTGAACTCTTAATTTTTCCATCTCAATTTCTGCCATTCTTTGAGCATGTGCCAATTCTGCTTGAGCTTGTGCATGTGCCAATTTTTTTCCCCAAGAGCTAAATCTTCCTGTCCTTTCTTCTCAGCTAATTCATCTTCTCTCTTCTTATCCTCTCTATCTATGAGTCTGATCTCTTGTCACGTCCTCTAACCTCTTCATTTCCTTTGCATGCTCATTGAATGCAAAGGTTCTTAAAGCTTCACCCTCTATACCACAGTCTTACCCAACCTTGATAAAATAATCCAAGGTAGCCAAAATTCACTATTAATGTGACTCCAAATTGTCAATTAATAATATAATTAATATATATTTCCAATATGTGAGCAATATTAGCAACAATTATTTCACCACTCAATATCAATCAACTGCATTAAACTATATATGGTATATTAGGAGCACAAAAAATTAGAGGTACAAACAAGATTACAGGAGAACAGTAGAAAGAGCCAACCCAAGAAAATACTAATGAATAAACCAAGGCAGAAATGTATGAACTGTATTAAAAATGAAATTCTTTTTGGCTCTACCACACTTATGACAATACATGCACAATTTCACAACATATAATACATCTAATAAAAGAATGATAGCAAGATGAGGTTCACAATTTTACAAACAATAATGAAGAATAAACCAAATAAAATACAATGAACTGGACCACAAATACAAATGTACAAAATTACAGAACCTTCACAACTAGAGAAATAATGAATCTGATTAATTCACTCAAGGCAGTAACACACAGCTATGTTCGCCGGCCCCTTAAGTAGAAAAAATCAGATGCAAAAACTAAAGAACGCCTACGAATTCACGACCGTCAATGAGATATAATGAATTCATAGGTCCCACCAACCAACCCGCATATCACACAAACATGTAGATACAGATATTCATAAAACATATAAACAAAAGAACCCTGTCAAATGAGATTCTTCAAAACTCAAACTGTATGAATCAAGAAATTCACTTATCTGTCTTATGAAAAAAATCCTCGTGGGTCCAGCTTCTGCCTCAGGGAAACAACGATTAAACAGATATGCAGCGACTAGGGTTAGATTCAGTATTCACACTTGCAGCCGATCAGCACCGCCATCTTGAAAATGTTTCTTCACTTGAACAAATTTAGTCCACCGACTTGAAAAATTACTTAAAAAAATCACTTGAAGATACTGGATAAAGTTCCACATATATACTGTTCAAAATAAGAAACGCATAGCTACTGAAGGCACACACATAGCCATAATTTTGACATTCAATAACTTTTTTATTTAATGAGTTAATTGTTCAAATTGCACACAAGAATACCTTAGGGTTCACCCAATCAATTGACAGTTGTTTTGCATCTGGGTAAAGAGAGTTTTTTGGCGTACGGGCTTTCCCGTTAGTATGGTGTGTGGCCGCCTCTTGCATCGATCAGCGACTGGCATCTCCTGGGCATGGATGCGATCAGACGTCTGATGTGGGCCTGTGGGATGGCTGCCCACTCTTCCTGGAGTGCCTGGAACAGATCACGACGATTGACTGGAGCAACGTCTCGGCGACAAACACGTCTATGCAGCTCATCCCACAGGTGCTCAATCGGACTCATGTCTGGAGACAGGGATGGCCAGGGAAGGGTGAGAATGTTGTTGGGAGTCAGGAACTGCATGGTCAACCGTGCACAATGGGGTCTGGCGTTGTCCTGTTGAAACACAGACCTTTGGGCAGCCAAAAGTGGAAGGACATGGGGTCGAAGAATTTCATTGACGTATCTTTGCGCATTCAAGCCTCCCTCAATGTGCACCAGTTGACTCTTTCCGTTGTAACTGATCATTCCCCACACCATTGCACCTCCACAACCGTGCGGCGGAGCTTCATCAACGCAATTTTGGGCAAAACGTTCATTTCGCTTAGGGTAGACCCTACGCCGTCTATAATGACGCTGCAACAAAAAGAAAGATTCGTCACTAAACCAGACACGTCTCCATTGATTGTCAGCTGCCTAGGGACGATGCTGGTTGGCCCAAAGAGGTCGATTTTGGCGATGGCGGCGCGTAAGGACATGTCCTCGGTGAGGTCGTTGTGCCCAAAGTCCAGCGTCATGCAGTCTATTCCGGACAGTTTGATCAGACACATGACCTCCTGCAGGCAATGACTGGGCAGTTGAGGAAGCTGTTGTAAACCGGTCTCCGAGTTGACGAAGCCGAATAAAGCGATCCTCCGCTGCTGTTGTCACTCTGGGTCGTCCACTGCGATGCCGGTCTTCAACTGAGCCAGTGGCTTAGAACCAGTGCCAAAGTCGACTGATGGTACTCTGATGCACGTTTAGATGCTTGGTAACCTGACTTTGACTTTTGCCTGCATGCAGTTGGCCAATAGCAATGTTCCTTAAATTTATCGATAGAGACGCCATACATGTCTGCTTGAAAATGAACTGAATTTTTTTTTTGGTAGCGTTATCCTTTTATAGGGTTTCAGTTGCGTAGTCAGTGAATAGTGTTCACCCCAAATTTTGTTGCTTTCACGTGCGCGCAACATGAGCTGTGGTCAAAAATTGCGTCATAAACACTATTGACCACTTCGTTGTAACGATTACAAAAACGAACGCAATTCAGGTCAACACGTGCACGTGCATTTGACACTGTAAAGAACATTTGAGGCTGGTTTTTATATACCCTAGCACCAAATTTTACTTACAAACTCATAAAAATGCGCCCTCGGATAGCTATGCGTTTCTTTTATTGAACAGTATAGTATGTTCATGATCCCGGCTTGAGGCCACCAAAACTGATACGCGTCGTATTGTTAAATATTCCGGAGATGTTCTCCGTGGCCAAGTAGACTCTAGGGGCAGTAACACAACACGAAATCAGCATAACTGCACTGAGCAGACAAACACCTCCTTCACAATTTTACAAATATGCATTTTAATCGACTTGACAAAAAGCTCCATGGTAACAGATATATAGGCCCAAAGGCAAATGCAGTAATACGTAGTAGTCTTGTCCGTTCACTATCAAACGCTGGTCAATTGCAATTTTTCAAACTTTATTTAACAATAACACAGTCCTTTTGACACCTTTATGAATAGGCACACACTTCCTTACTAGAATAAGACAGGGACACTTCAACAAAGTATATTGATGTCCTGGTGATGGAATAGTTCAGGAAAAACACAAAATGCTGCAGGAGCTCAAAACACATACGTCCGCTCACTTCCAAACACAAGCCGCATCACTCTTGCAGATGTGGCCGTGATAGTGTGGGTTAAGGTTTTCATTTCTTTATAGTGTTTGTATAGTGTTGATGTTAGAGGTTTAGATCACTGCCCTAACCAGTGGTCAGCATGTGTGAGCAGACAATGTAAACACTCTGATGTAAACAAGTGATGAAATGCACTGTTAGACAAGACGTACTGATGATTAATGGTTTCTAACTCTGTTGATACACTGTCCTCCAACAGCAGTAAAACGAACTTCAAAGTTTTATTTACGTAAAGTAGAATCCACTTCTCTCTTCTGTGAATTTATCTCATAGATTTATACATTCAATTTGATATAATTCCCATTCGTACATTTTCTCAATTCAGCGAACATCCGAAAATCATATTCTTGTAGATATCTGTCACTGATCTGCTTTTGTATAATTTCTTCACTGCTATGTCACCTGGTTGATCTTCTAAGAAAGTTAATTTATCTTTATAACTTTTCACTTAGTGACCTTCTGGTGTATCTTGCTCGAAGACTGGCCTACAACTGCCAGGGATGTTGATTTTCTACCAGTTTACCTGATCACTACGTCTGTCTCTGTTTTATCTAACAAAAAAATTATATCTTCAATATAAACTGCAATCATACCTGCTGTCTTGAAAAAGCACAAAACCTTGACAACTTGATAACATAACTCTTGTTATGGCGTGTCTGTAACCACAGTAGCCAACCACATCAAAATGGCTTGTTTCCAGAGACATGAATATCAAAAACCTCGCTCACTAATGAACTTCCAAAAAACTACCATCTCTCTAGCACACACTTGCTAACTTACGCTCAACGCGTTCAAAATCAGACCTCTTAATCCCCGTTCTAACATTCTCCGTTCACTCCTAAAAATGTTTTCATCCTACCACAACTTACTCGTGCGTATTGTTTTCTTGCTCACCCACCCAAAACTTACAAGGGACGTAATTCCAAGTTATCTCCCTTTGATGATTTGACTCAAAACCATACACGTCTCTTCAATTCTTATTACAAAAACTTTACATGCAAATTTGTCCCACAACAATTTTGAACTCACTTAATATGCTTAACTCTAAACATAACTACTACATCTTCCAAGTGGAAACCACGGAATTTCCTACCTTTGCCCAAAGCACTCCTCCATACATATCACTTCCCTTCAACAAAGACGAACAGTCTTTTAACAACTCCATTAATTTTTTCAAACCATTTATCTACACTCACTTATTTTTCTAAAACCAAACCACCGTTCACACATCTCTCCCCCTTCAAACAAAAAATTTCTCCCACAGAGAGTCGGGGGGACTGCTCCCTTTCTACGTCCATTATCAACTCCGTCCCTCTCTCCACCAGCACCTGTCTTCCCACTTCCCCGGTCCAGTCAGCCAAGTACACACTAACCTGAATGCGACTTGCCATATTCCACTTCCAATCACACTTACACATTTTCCCCTAATATAATTTCCATTTCATATTACACATTTTACACAATGCAATTTTCAAAACATTATTCTGGTTAACGTACCAGCTCTTTACATAATGCAAATTCACTAGAGCCCACATTCTAATAACATGCGGCTACTAGGTGTATGCACTTTGGCGTTTGCTCCTTTTCTTATCTTACTAATTCCTTTATAACTTCATTTGCACTTATCATCCCTTTTTATATCTACTCTCAAGTTTACTATCCCGTTTCCAATTATTCCCCGCGTATTTAACTGCTATTGGTTATACACAACATATACTTTTATGACAGATTTATTAAACTATCACCGACCCAGAAGTACGGTCTCTACGCGAATTATCTTGAAATTCCGAAACTTCATCCGCCGCCTATCTCATTGATCGTTCTTCTTAATTGCATATCTTTCCTGCTTGAGCATTTACTGTTCTTCACATCTATGTCCATTATATATCCTAATCTCCGATGCACTGTTATGGCTTTTCCTATTTGACATTTGTCTTCTATATTTCCTTTCCATCCTCTTTATGGCTAAAAGAAACTCATAACCATATTGTGGTAAAGTGGGATGTTATAAATATTTATAGGGGACTTAGTGTACTGACTGAGATCAGCTGTGAAGGTATATATATATCTAATAAGAGTAGTGTATTATATATAACCTTACTTGCTGCCACATATGTATACCTCAGTCAGAATTATTCTGGAATAGTGTGATGACTACGTTATATGTCTAGGGTATGTGTATGATGAAGTGTAAGTCAAAACAACAACAGACAGATAAACAATTTAATTTATTCCACTACACTTGACAACACTGTGACACTCACATACATAAAACACTCTACAAGGATATCTTAAAGGAGTCACTGATAACTTTTCAAATAACAATATGTATTCATTGCTGTCATGAATGAATATGTGTCCTGATTCAAATACAAATGGAACCAGGAATCACAATCAATTTTAATTACAAGTTATATGTACAGAATTTCTCAATATGAATCTTGTAGTGACATGTATTTTTAATAGTATCCTATGTGTGTCAGTGGTGTAGTAGTAATATGAGGTAATACTGGTTTTGTTTTGTTCAAGCTCTGTTGGTATTTGTCATCATGACTTCAATAGTTTGTCTTTTATTGGAACTAGTATTGGAGATGTTCTCAGTTCCTGATATTAAAACAATTAAATTCCCCTCTTAATTGTATTTTACACTGTCATTTTAAGATGGGGGTACATAATGTTGAGCTCGTGGGGGGGGGGGGGGGGGGGGGGTGGGGGGGGGGGGGGGGGGGGGGGGGGGGGGGGGGGGGGGGGGGGGGGGGGGGGGGGGGGGGGGGGGGGGGGGGGGGGGGGGGGGGGGGGGGGGGGGGGGGGGGGGGGGGGGGGGGGTGGGGGGGGGGGAGGGGGGGGGGGGAGGGCGGGGGGGGGGGGGGGGGGGGGGTGAGGGGGAGAGGTGGGGGGGGGGGGGGGGGGGGGGGGGTGGTGGGGGGGGGGGGGTGTGTGGTGGGGGGGGGGTGGGGGGGGGGGGGTGGGGGGGGGGGGGGATGGAGGGGTGGGGGGGGGGGGTGGGGGGGGGGGGGGGTGTGGGGTTGGTGGGAGGGGGGGGTGGGGGTGTTTGGGATGGGGGGTGGGGGGAGGGTGGGGGGGTTGGGGGGGGGGGGGTATGTGGGGGGGGGCGGGGGGGGGGGGGGGGGGGGGGAGGGGGGGGGGGGGGGGGGGTTTGGTTGGGGGGGGGGGGTGGGGGTGGGGTATGGGGTTGGGGGGGGGGGGGGGGGGGGGGGGGGGGGGGGTTTTGGGGGGGGGGTTGGGGGGGGGGGGGGGGGGGGGGGGGGGGGTTTTGGGTTTGGGGGGGGGGTAGGTTTGTGGGGGGTTTGGGGGGGGGGGGGGGGGGGGGGGGGGGGGGGGTGGGGGTTGGGGGTTGGGGGGGGGAGGTGGGGGGGGGGGGGGGTGGGGGGGTGGGGGTGGGGGCGGGGGCGGGGGGGGGGGGGGGGGGGGGGGGGGGGGGGGGGGGGGGGGGGGGTGGGTTTGGGGGTTGGGGGGGGGGGCGGGGGGTGCTACGGGGGGGGGGGGGGGGGGGGGGGGGGGGTTTGGGGGGTTTAGTGGGGGGGGGGTGGGGGTGGGGGGGGGGGGGGGGTTGGGGGGGGGTGTGGGGGGGGGGGGGGGGGGTTTGGGTGGGGGGGGGGGGGGGGGGGGGGGGGGGGTTGGGGGGGGGGGGGGGGGTTGGGGGGGAGGGGGGGGGTTAGGGGGGTTTTTTTTGGGGGGGGGGGGGGGAGGGGGGTACATTGGGGGGGGGTGGGGGGGGGGGGGTGGGTTGGTAGGGGTTGGGGTGGGGGGGTTTTGGGTGGGGTTTTTTTTTTCATTTTGGGGTGGTTGGGGGGGGGGGGGGGTTGGGGTTTGGGGGTGGGGGGATGGGGGGGGTTTTTTTTGGGGGGTGGTGGGGGGGGTGATTTTTTGGGGGTAGGGTGGGATTTGGGTGGTTTTTAGGGTGGGGTTTTGGGGGGGGGGTAACTGGGGTGTGTTGGGGGGGGGGGGTGAGTTAGGGTGGGTTTTGGGGGGGGGGGGCTTGGGGTTAGGTGGGGGGGGGGTGGGGGGGGTAAGGGTTTTTTTTTGTATGGGGGGGGTTAGGGGGGTATAGGGAGTGGGGGGGGTGGGGGGGGGGGGGGGTTGGGGGTTGTTGGTGGGGGGGTTAAGGGGGGGGGGGGGGGGGGGGGGTTTTGGGGGGGATGGTGGTGGGGGGGGAGATTTTTGGGGGGGTTTGGGGGGGGGTTGGGTGGGGGGGGGGGGGGTGGTGGGGTTGTATTGGTTTTGGGTATGGGTTGGGGGGGGGTTTTTTGTGTTTGTGTGGGGGGGGGGGGGGGGTTTTTTGGGGGTTGGTTTTTTTGTTGGATGTTTTTTTTTTGAAAGTGTTGGTGGGTGTTTTTGGGTTTTTGGGTTTTGTATTTGGATGGTTTGTGGTTGGTACGTGTGGGTTGGTGTGGGGGTGGGGTAGTGATGGGGGGTGTGTGGTTCTGTGGGGGAGGGGGGGGGTGAGGTATGGATTGGGGGAAATGTGTATTAAATGGGGGAAAGGATTAGGTGGATTTGTGGTTGGAAAATTGGGGGTATTGGGTGGGGTAGGGGGGGGGTTGGGGGGGGGTTTGTTGGTAAATTTGGGGGGGTTGTGGGAGGGGTTGAGTTTTTGTGGGGGGGTTTGTGGTTGGGGTAAGGGTGGTGGTATTTTATAAGGGGGTTATTTTGTTTTTGAATTAGTGTTTTTTGGTGTGTTTGTATTTAAAGTTGTTGGGGGAAAAGTGATATATGGGGGATGTTGTTTGTGTTTTGTTGAGGGTGGGTATTATGGTTGATACCTGAAGTATTTAGGGTGGGGTTAAGTTTAATGGTTCCATTAGAAACTTTCTCAGGTTGGGGTGGTTTTGAGCCATGGAAGTCTCTTAAATTTGGAGATGAAAATTATAAGGTAGGGGGTGTCCTTAAAGTTGGTTTTCCCCAGAGAAGTCCATGGTTTCTCCAAGTATGTCTCTATTCGTGAGGAACTGGTGATAGGTTTTTGATAACCTGACAGTAGTTTTTAGCATTCCTAAATTTTTTCCTATAAAATTCTGCATTCTTTTCATACCTTAACAAAAGAGCCTGCTTTAGCATGTCATAATTTTTTTCCTGATCACCTCTGCTCATTTTTGCAAAAACTTCATAAGCTGCCCCACGAAGTCCCTGAGATAACTTTAAGCTCCACCTTTCTCTCTCTAACCCATACGTGGTAGCTAATAGTTTCATACCTATTTAGATAGCTCTCTATATCATCGTCTTTCTCAACAAAATGATCTAAATGAAAATTCATAGCTGAGGTTGAGGCTCCCTGGCTAGCAGTGGCATCAGAGGCAAAGGGACTGGCACCATTTTCAGGAGCATGGCCTTGAAACTCAAACTCCCTTAGTCGTAACTCATGTTCCCTTTGTAATCTCTTCTCCCCCTTTGCTGCTTGCAGCTTCCCTCTCTGCAGTCAATCTTCTTTCTTCTGCTTCCCTTCTTTCTGCAGCTAATTTCTTCTCTTCTCTTCTTCTTTCTGCAGCTAATCTTACCTCAGCCTCAATCTGCAATTTCTTAGCCTCAGCCTCAAATTGTAACTTCTTAATTTCCCTTTCAGCCTCTAACTTTCTTTCGGCTTCAAACCTTCTTTCTTCGCGTTCAATAAATTTGTCACATTCAGTAGTGACATAGGCAACCATAACTTGCCCATCTAATCCTAACTCTTTTGCAGTCTGAACAGCAGCAGATCGAAATTTGGCTAGGTCCGCCATTGTCTATCAGGTAAGTTTATACAATGTCTAACCAACAATTCAATCTCTAAATATATATCTAATGGACAACACAGGCACCGAGAGCTCAACCTTATTTAATTCCACCCAAGGATACCTTTTTAATTCTTATTATTTCCTGAAGTGAATTACCCCCAATATTTGTAATAGGTAAAGATTCAAAATCCCAAGAGCGAGACCCCAATATATGTGGTAAAGTGGGATGTTATAAATATTTATAGGGGACTTAGTGTACTGACTGAGATCAGCTGTGAAGGTATATATATCTAATAAGAGTAGTGTATTATATATAACCTTACTTGCTGCCACATATGTATACCTCAGTCAGAATTATTCTGGAATAGTGTGATGACTACGTTTAATGTCTAGGGTATGTGTATGATGAAGTGTAAGTCAAAACAACAACAGACAGATAAACAATTTAATTTATTCCACTACACTTGACAACACTGTGACACTCACATACATAAAACACTCTACAAGGATATCTTAAAGGAGTCACTGATAACTTTTCAAATAACAATATGTATTCATTGCTGTCATGAATGAATATGTGTCCTGATTCAAATACAAATGGAACCAGGAATCACAATCAATTTTAATTACAAGTTATATGTACAGAATTTCTCAATATGAATCTTGTAGTGACATGTATTTTTAATAGTATCCTATGTGTGTCAGTGGTGTAGTAGTAATATGAGGTAATACTGGTTTTGTTTTGTTCAAGCTCTGTTGGTATTTGTCATCATGACTTCAATAGTTTGTCTTTATTGGAACTAGTATTGGAGATGTTCTCAGTTCCTGATATTAAAACAATTAAATTCCCCTCTTAATTGTATTTTACACTGTCATTTTAAGATGGGGGTACATAATGTTGAGCTCCATGACCACACTCTCTTATCTTGAGTGATGACTGCAGAAAAAGGCTCCTCTGCTCGATGAGTTCTGGAGCCACCCCACTGGTTGCTATATGGACCAAGGAGTATGCTGTCCACCTCTGGCTTCAGCAAAGCTCTGACCAGGTGCTGCTCAATAACTTTAAGACCACTGTCCCTGAAAACAAGAAGGATGAACCTCCTACGTCATAACTAATTTACACTCTCTTTCTACACTGAGCACAATACATCACAAACATTGAGTTCAGAGCGTTAGGCCAACTATCAGCTTCATCTGAAATATTTTATACCAGTATTTCCCTCCCTAATGGTTACTACGCCTCTGCAATTCCAGCATTATTTCTGTCTAATCAATAATCTAGGTGTCAGTGTACTGTTTGGCCATTCCATGCAGTTCTACTTTCCTCCGACACCTTCTGTTCAGGCTGGAGCATTATAGGCTTTACATCATGTTCGCTACTGAACTACACATATATACAGGCATAAATTAACAATTTACATTCAATTTTCATTAAAAGATATTGAATATTTCAAGCTTACCACAATTCATAGAATAATAAACAGTTTCGTTGACTGGCAATGAATATAGCCCAACTCCGATCTGCCGATGTCCCAGGCTTTATTTTATAACAAATATACACTGGTGCTCAACGTACTGCTTCTTAGTAGGTTTATTACAAGATGTGGCAATGAACAGACGCTCTGAATCAAGTATATTCGCAGCTCTACCCAATGAAACCACGTCCACATATCTTTTCAAAAAAGTACCCCTTCTATTCGTTTCCCATAACAACACAAGATAGTATTTATAGCCCGACCAATCGTGTTTAGTCTTATATTTGTTGCGCTCCAATCAATTTGGAGTTAACATGGTAGGCTATTTCCGTAACGTAAGGTTTTTTCAAACACGTTATAAAAAAATTTTATGAGTGATGCGTGATGCCATATGATGATGGATGGCATCCGCATGTCTGGTTTTGTGTAGTGTGTAGATGTGTTCAGTCAAAACAATGTTCATGCAACAATAACAGGGCAATCCACATAGGACGTCAGTAAACTCACGACGTATAAAGTCAATGAGTCTTGAAACAGCCGTTGACGTTTTTCTTCATTATTTATTGTGGACGCCACAGTGACAAAATGGTTACGCAAATGTGTAGGCACATCAAACAGTCATTATCACAGCAACATTCAATACAGCAATAAACGGTAGACAGCATTACAATGATGAGTCAGATGCATGTTATATTTCAAAGTGCTGTAAATGTAGTCAGATGAACAACTCCATCCTTTTCTATAACAGCCAGGAGATAACCAGATGTATGAGATCAGTTCACTCTCCTTAGTTTGACTTCAGCAAGACAGACACGTCTGCCGAAGTATAAATAATGTCCTCAAGAATATCCTCTAGATAATAAAGGTTTTCTAAACCTCGTTCATTTAACCAAGTAGCAAGTAATGGTCCTTGGTACATGCATCAACCGATGCAATACAATGCAGCGACATGTGAGCTGGGAAAGAACATCTCGTGACGACGACTTTCGGAGACAGGCTATGAATCGAAATCGCTCACGACCCAAAATCGATAGAGTTAATGAAAAAGTCAATTTACCTTGCTTTCATGAAATACACAGAAATATCACGCCTCCCGACATGTGGGAAAACACTAGAGGTATTATCTCGACTAAACGAAATATCCATAAGAGGACTACACATCCCTGACAGAACAAAAAATAGCGGAGATCCCCTCTTCAACGAGGCATCTCTTTCGCCATTCCAAATCGCTCACTCCCACTAGTGGTGGGCGGAAACCGATCGACCAAACAACAAGACAAGTCATGCGCAGTCCAGCGCAAAAATGACCACAGCACAAAAGTTAACTGCATTCGATACCAACGCGAGAAGACAAATGCTTACCGAGAAAAGTGACTATAAATTACAAGCAGTTGTTGCCCTTGCGTTATAAAACAGATATTGAAATAAAACGATGTTGCGAGAATTTATCACGCAACATATCACCACCTCCTCCCGATAAAAAAAAAAATGTGGAACATATTTTTTTTTTCAATATCAAAGAGCAAGCGATAAGCGGCTCAAAACGCACGAATTATGCGCTGATAATTAATTAAATTGCCAAACAATAGGCTAATTATAGAGTGTCTGGTGAGGATATACCTCAACAGAAAAATAAATATGTCTCAAAAAATATTCACATCGGGGAGGTGTCACCAACACACATCACGTTAGCATGTAAACACAATATACGTATGCAAGTTACTATAATCATCATTAAACAGCATACTCTAATATTGTCTTTAAAAATGGATGTACAAATCTGATAGGAAAATTTAAATAGTACATTCTTTGACATGTAATGACATAAGTACATAGTAAAGTTAAACTACATGACGATCCAGGACATATGCTCTGGTATTCCGAGGGTAAGTACACAATCTAGAACTCGTAAGGTAAGTCCTCAGCTCAACAATGACATTCTGAGAAAGTACAAGCAATATAATGCTAATTAATAACTAATATGCTTCATAAGGTACAATACATTATTAATAATTGTGGCTGTTTAGTAAACTAACGGCCCTTATATTAACTACTCAGTCCTCCTCTATCATCTTAAAAAACGAAAAGAAGAAGATGACAACAAAGCACGATAGTGTGTACATATAAAGTGAGTACAGATGTGCTAATCTATTGTAGAAATATAGGTGTGTTATGACTCTGTAATATATGGAAATATAGAACAGAAGTATTAGTTGGAGTCATGTGGGCATCTAGACAAAATGTCAGCCATCACATTATCCGCACCACGGATAGCTCGTACCGTGAAGTGAAAAGGTTGAAGAGCTATAGCATATCGAGTGGATCTCGAACTCTTCAAATTCTTAGTCTGAATAGCTGTAAGAGCTTTCTGATCAGTCTCTAGAATGAAATGTGCGCCCAGGAGGAATCTTTGTAGCTTTAGAATTGACCAAACCATCGCTAACAACTCACGGTCTAAAACCGAGTAGTTCCTCTCTGCCGCATTTAGTTTTCTAGAAATGTACATAACAGGATGCAGAGTATTTGCATATTCTTGCATCAGTGCTGCTCCAATCCCAGTGGATGAAGCATCACTCCGAAGAACAAAAGTCCTATCAAGAGTAGGTAATCTTAAGATGGGAGGAGAAGAAAATATATTCTTGATTTGGTCTAGTGAAGATTGGCATTCTTCAGACCAACGGACCAGATTAGGCGAACCTTTCTTCAACAATGTTGAGAGAGGTGCCATGATCGAAGATAAATTTGGAATAAATCTCCCATAAAATTGAATTAAACCTAAGAGACTCCTAACTTGTTTCTTCGTTTTAGGAACAGAGATGTTCAGTATTTTGGAAGTATTGTGGTCTTCTGTCTTCAAGAGACCATGACCAACACGATGACCCAGGAAAGAGATTTCACCAAAACCAACAAAAGCTTTAGAAGGTTTTGCTGTCAAATTATTCTCACGTAGAGTGGACAGTAAGTCATATAACCCTAAATAGTGATCTTCCCAGGTATCACTGAAGAGACAGATGTCATCTAAGTATGCGATGACATCCGAACGATGTGACAGAATTCGACGCATCATGCGAACGAAAGTGGCAGGGGCGTTCATGAGACCAAAATGCATAACATTCCATTGAAATAGACCCCTAGGTGTAGAAAAAGCAGTAAGAGGTTTGGCATGCTCTGCTAAAGGCACTTGCCAATAACCTTTAGACAAGTCAAGTTTAGTGAAGAATCTAGAATTAGAAAGTCTAATCAGTAGATCTTCTAACAAAGGCATCGGTTCAGCGTCGAACTTTGTGACCTGATTCAATTTGCGATAATCAACGCAAATTCGTATGTTCTTATCCTTCTTCCGGACAATAACCATGGAAGAAGAATATGGTGAAGTCGATGGTTCAATTATATTTAATTGAATCATTTCATCCAATTCCTTTTCCACTTGCGACTGAAAGTGTATAGGAATAGGATACGGCCTAACCCTAATTGGATTATTGTCGGTAAGAATTATGTCATGTTCTATGACATCTGTGTGTCCAGGAATGTCAGTGAGAACATCCTGAAATGTTTGTAACATCGACGAGACTTGTCGATGTTCGTCACCAGAAAGATTAGGAGAAACAGAAACGTTTTTCCAAGATTCCGTGGAATGTAATGGAACCACTGGAAGGGGAAGGTTGACATCAGAGAAGGTAGCTTCCTCATCCTGAATGACAGACAGGGATGAATAATGACCGTGAGGTGCAGGAGCATCATCCGTTGCCTGGAAAATAGGCAGCAAATAGTCCGGACGTTCGTGAAATTCCGAAAGCATGTTTATGTGGAAAGTTTTATGCTTTCCATCAATATTGACCACATAGTCAACATCGGAAATCCGAGAGACTATTGCATACGGACCTTTCCATGCAATAAGAAGTCTATTTTCCCTACTGGGGAGTAGGACGAATGCTTTGTCACCTGGACAAAGTTGTCGTAGACATCTATTCTTGTTAGCAAACTGCCTTGCCTTCTCTTTAGCAATTTCTGATGAAGCAGTTGCTAGCTTACATGCCTCAATGATCTTTTGTCTAAGAGCAATGACATACTCATATGAGGATTGAGTTTCATCGCTAATATCATCGGCAGTGATGAGATCGTGTAATAAAGACATAGGGCCGCGTGGACGCGCGCCAAAGACAAGTTCGAAGGGAGAAAATCCTGTGTGTTCATTAGGGACTTCTCTATAGGCAAAGATAGCCGCGGGTAAAACCCTGTCCCAATCTTGAGGATGATCTTCAGTTATCTTACCAAGCAAAGTCTTGAGCGTTCTATTCAGACGCTCAACTAACCCATTAGACATAGGATGGTAGATACTACTGAGAGATCGTTCAATATGTAAGGTAGACATTACCTGTGACATAGTGTCAGATATGAGTTGAGTGCCATGGTCTGACAATATTTCTCTGGGGAACCCCAAGCGAGAAAATATCAACCAAAGAGCATCTGCGATATCTGTAGTAGATATGCTCTTAAGAGGAATAGCCTCTGGCCAACGTGTGCACATATCGACACATGTAAGGATAAACTGATGTCCTCTGGCCGACTTGACCTTAAAAGGGCCAATAATATCTATGGCCATTTTCTGAAACGGCCGAATAGGAATGTCAGCAGCCTGGATAGGCGCAGCATGTCGTGGTCCTCTAGATTTGACCTCCTGACATACCTTGCATGATCGGCAGTAAATACGAATGTCCTTATTGACAAAAGGCCAAAAGAAAGCCGCAAGGACTCTCGACTTCGTACGGGCAAAACCCATATGTCCAGCACATTGCGAGTCATGAGCATGTTGCAATATTTGGACTCTCATGCTCTTGGGAACAAGAATTTGCGAATGTGCCGACGTAGTCGAATCTTGTACCATACGTACAAGTACGCCGTTTCTCATTGCAATCCAAGATTTTCTATTTGTATCCTGATTCGGATCACCTTTCTTCGCAAGAACGAAGAATTTTTTTAAAGAAGGATCTTCTTCTTGCAATTTTATGAAAGAGTCACGAGTAATTACTAAGTGACTATCTTGGCTATCAACTTCATTATCACTATTCAGTGAAGTTTCGGGTGTTTGTAGAGCTTGTGCTCTTGTAACTACTGCATTTGTAGCTTGCATGTTATTATCTTCCCAAGCAGCAATCTGCTGTGGGGTACACTCCCTAACTCCGTGAATACGACCAATAATAAGGTCCGCAATAGGATTAGGTAAGAGACAAGCATGCACATCTCCAGTAAAGAAAGGAGTGGCAATGCGAATTACAGCAGTAGGATATTTTTCTAGAGTGCCGCCAAATGTGACACATTTAATAACCCTTCCTGTAGCACAAGATGGATCTACAAGCGATTGTCTAACACCAATAGTGGTGCATCCGGAATCGAAAAGTAGTGAGACCGGAGTATCATTAACAAGACCCTTATGTAGAATTAAAGAACCCCTCCCGTCATGCGCAACAGCAGCAGGAAGAGCGGGAAGTGGGTGACCACAACTCAAAGTAGTTATGGTACCCGGTTCGAATAAAGTACTGCATTGGGGGCATTTGTTTGCTCTCTCAAAGTCAAAAGCAGAACTAGTGACAGCGTCAAAGTTTTTACTATCAACAACATGATTACAGGCTCCCTCAGTTTCCTGTTGTACAGCATTAGCCTGCTGATATCTCTTTTTTTTGTGTTGAGATCTACCCCGACTATTATTACCTCTGAAGTTATCAGAGTTATTATTATCTCTGCAGTTATTATTGTCTCTATTGTAATTGTTATACTGGTTCGAATTCCAGTTTCCACGATTACTATCATGTTCACATTGATGCGAACATCTATTTGTTTGGTTCTGAGGTCTTCGGCAGGAATAACCTCTATTACCATATCCTCTTTTGAAATGCTTATAATTATTAGGGTGATAGTAACGACCACTATCAGGTTGTCTCCAATTCTTCGAAGAAGAATCACCATGAAATTGGTTTCCATGATTTTGACAGAAATTACCGCTACCCTTTCTATCAAAATTTTGTTGGAATCTACGAGCAAAGTTTTGACCATACGGAGCTGCCGAAGCAACTGGTAAACCTTCTTTCACCTTAGAGTTACCCATGGTTATGTGTGGGTGCGCAGTTACGTATTGGCAACAGAAATCTTCCATTTCTTTTATTGTTTTAGGTTTACGTTCATGAAGGAAAGCAAGGAAAGACTCATTGACAGACGACATGACTTTGTCTCTAAGTATTAAGTCCATAAGTCCTTCATAAGTTTTTTCCGTCTTAGATAGTTCAACCCATCGTGAGAAAGTAATGCGTATTCTTGCAATAAACTCGGAGAATTCAACTCCATTTTCAGGTAACATGTTTTTAAATTGTAGACGATAGCCGTCTTCGTTAAGCTGATATTTCTTTAACAAAGCGGCCCTGACAACCTCATAATTGCTCTTGTCAGGTTCATCCACCATATTTAATATACTTAGAGCTTTACCTGTCAGTATCCCTGATAACTGATAAACATATTTTGCTTTGTCTATGTTATGAGCTGTACATGCTTGTTCAAATCTGTCCAGATAGAACATTATGTCATCACTGGAAGGACTAAATGTTGGTAACTTAATCTTAAAAGTATCATTATTAGCCTTCCCAGAAGATGAACCCTTGTTTGAATCATTACCATTACTCATGCTCGTCAATTTCAATTTCTCCAACTCTAAAGCTAAGAGTTTTTCTTCATGTTCCATTTTTGCTTTCCTCTCATCAGACTCTCTTTGTAACTTCCTTTCTTCAGCTTGAGCCTGCATTTGAAGTCTTTCATTTTCAGCTTCTTTTTCAAGTCTTTTATTTTCAGCCTCTAGCTGTAGCTTTCTTTCCTCAGCTTCTGATTCCCTTTTTTGTTTTTCCATTTCCATTTGGAATCTCTTTTCATCCACCTGCATCTGCAGTTTCTTTTGTTCAGCTTCCATATGCAGTTTCTTTTGTTCAGCTTCCATTGCTTTATCATATCGAGCAGTTGCAAATTCTTCTAACTTATCACCAGTCTTCCCAAGCAATTTACCCTGCTCAATAAAGTGCTCAAATGTAGACATGTTGTCTAACATATGAGTCCAAAACCTGAAATAATTAACTAATTTATTTCAAACCTAAGTGTAACAAGTCTTAATTAAGCACTTGTATATTCACATCACATTATATTATCCCAGTCTCTGTGGGAAACAAGTCTCCAATCAAAGAACTTGTATATGAAATATCAGCACTCAAATCTTGATCATAAGTGCACTTCTCATTCAATAGTGCACGACACTATTCATCATTCATTTATCATCAGTATAGTAGTAACAGTGCATTAGCATAGCCCATTAACTAATTACTATAACTGTAAACAATGACTATGTAAACACATGCAGAATGTAAACATTGAAAATGTAAACAATACAAACAATGTAAACAATAACAATGTAAACAATAACAAAGATCAGCAACAATACAAAAACTTTCGCAGAAATCAACTAAAAATAAAGCAGAAATTAATGAAATATCACAAAAAATGTGACGATATCTGCGATAGAATTAAACAAAATACATGACACCACAGTGTATAAACAAAAATGTTGTATGAAACTAAATTATAGACAAGAGTAGGCTAACAAATACAAACAAATCACAACAAAACTAAAGAATGTGAAATAATAACGAAAACAATATTAAAACATGTCATCACAGCTAACATAAATAGCAACAGAAGTCGCTTAGCAAATTCCAGTATCGGAAATTTGCAAACCCTACAGAAAACGCTCACAATAGACGACCTCTATGACGTGGCATAATCTAACGGAGACACCACCCAACCGAGAACCCGCTGAAATATAAACATATAAATATACAAATAACATATAGACATATAACATATAGAATGAGATGATACACAGAAGACTCAGCAGAAGTATAAGGGCACAGTTTACATACAAACAGGCCACTTAACTTAAAGGCTTCCAATCGTAGAACAGCAGAAAAACGGATGTCAATCAACGTCCTAAAGAGCGAAGCTCCAACGATGATGGCACATCTGAACTGCTTCCACTGCTAACACGATGGTACAAGAGCTTCTGACATACTGTGTGTTGAGTTGTTTCGGCACTTGACCTTCTAATCCAAAAGTAAGTTGATGGAAATCGGTACTTGGCCTTCTTCAGAAAACAACCCGTTTCAACCGGCACTTGACCTTCTCAAAAAACGACAGCACTGGAACCTTGACAGCAGCAACTTGCTTGACTTGCGTAAAAGATAACAGCAGTCCGAGTTATCCGGCAACATGTAACAACGCCGGGTACTGTCAAATTCTTGTTTCCGTCAAAAAATTGAAATTTTGACTTTTACCGGGCAACGCCGAGTACTTTGAAAATTTTGAAGATGTTGACTGTATTGAAGAATGTTAATTTCTTGAAGGATGTTGATGAATTCTTGTTGAAAATGAAGTGGGTAAGGGACCCCGTGTTTGCTAGTACCAGAATCAAACCAGCTTATGGCCACCAAATGATGCGTGATGCCATATGATGATGGATGGCATCCGCATGTCTGGTTTTGTGTAGTGTGTAGATGTGTTCAGTCAAAACAATGTTCATGCAACAATAACAGGGCAATCCACATAGGACGTCAGTAAACTCACGACGTATAAAATCAATGAGTCTTGAAACAGCCGTTGACGTTTTTCTTCATTATTTATTGTGGACGCCACAGTGACAAAATGGTTACGCAAATGTGTAGGCACATCAAACAGTCATTATCACAGCAACATTCAATACAGCAATAAACGGTAGACAGCATTACAATGATGAGTCAGATGCATGTTATATTTCAAAGTGCTGTAAATGTAGTCAGATGAACAACTCCATCCTTTTCTATAACAGCCAGGAGATAACCAGATGTATGAGATCAGTTCACTCTCCTTAGTTTGACTTCAGCAAGACAGACACGTCTGCCGAAGTATAAATAATGTCCTCAAGAATATCCTCTAGATAATAAAGGTTTTCTAAACCTAGTTCATTTAACAAAGTAGCAAGTAATGGTCCTTGGTACATGCATCAACCGATGCAATACAATGCAGCGACATGTGAGCTGGGAAAGAACATCTCGTGACGACGACTTTCGGAGACAGGCTATGAATCGAAATCGCTCACGACCCAAAATCGATAGAGTTAATGAAAAAGTCAATTTACCTTGCTTTCATGAAATACACAGAAATATCACGCCTCCCGACATGTGGGAAAACACTAGAGGTATTATCTCGACTAAACGAAATATCCATAAGAGGACTACACATCCCTGACAGAACAAAAAATAGCGGAGATCCCCTCTTCAACGAGGCATCTCTTTCGCCATTCCAAATCGCTCACTCCCACTAGTGGTGGGCGGAAACCGATCGACCAAACAACAAGACAAGTCATGCGCAGTCCAGCGCAAAAATGACCACAGCACAAAAGTTAACTGCATTCGATACCAACGCGAGAAGACAAATGCTTACCGAGAAAAGTGACTATAAATTACAAGCAGTTGTTGCCCTTGCGTTATTTATAATTTGGTAATTCCTAGACTATTTGCGTAACGTTTTACATATTCTTTGTCAGCAAGCCCTAAGGAACCCAAATATACAAATTTAAAAGAGCTAAGTGGCTGCGTTCAAAATATGCAATTTCTTCTACCTCCTGTTTCGAAGATGTGCTGTCTGGGTACTGTAATGTTTTCAAACGTAAACCCATCTAATGTCATCTTTTCTAATAAGCGTTTTCCAGGTTTTTAAAACCTAACTCTGGGAAGGTTAGTGTTTTTATCACTGTCCGTCTGAAAAAAAGTTAGTGCATGTGGCCTTACACGCGTGATAGTAGTAATTGTGTATCGCGCGACGCGAGTTTAGTGTTGCGTGTGTCCTTGCTTTCATTCGCCCCTCTCTCCTTCTATTTGAGTCCATCTGTTCGTTCGTTTTGGTAACGTAGTATAATTAATGTTAGGATTAATTTAGGTCATTACGCAGTGTGCCTCTCAATGTTTTTCTTAGAAATGCAATACCCGTTTTAATGTGTTGTGGAAACGCTTGTATTTATGCAGTGGCTTATATTTAACGTGGAAACGTTACAATTTGCAGACGAAGCATAAAACAAAGGGGATTTCGAGTACAGTCATTGTGACAGCACTGTTCTTTACCATTCTTCTTCCTTTTATTAAATTTATTTGTTAGGCTTTGTATTTACCTGATACTTTATATATGTGGATTAGAATATTTCACGACACCTCCCCTCTTAAAACAGACATCCCATGTCAGTCCTTTATTCTATATACACATAGATAAATGTAAGTCAACTTGACTTTACTCTGCTGTGGTGCTATCATGGTTTTATGTAGTTGGGTCCATTCAGAGTAGGCACTACTCATGAAATCTGCCTCAGACTTCTACAACCAATAATATATTTCGGTTATGTTACTGAACAGCCGCAAGTGTGAGTGCTTGTCTTAATGCTGCTTCGCAACCCGTATTCACCATTTCTCTTCTCTGAGTCTGCGCAATGACATGTCCAGAGAACATTATATTTCCCTCAAAATGTACGTTATGAGGAGATAACATATACCTGGTGATAGCAGAGTTTTCGTAGTGGATCCCATAATCTTCTTATTATCCTGTATGAAACATTCGGAATATCCTCAATCAAAGAGGCAACTCAGGGATTCATTACGTTCCTCCGAAATGTTTACATCCAACAATTTTCTCATCATTCTAGAGAAGACACTAGGCGCATTCTTCAATCCAAATGGCAATCTATTAAACTCATAGTGTCCTTCTGAGGTACTAAAAGCTAGGTATGGTCTAACCTCAGGCTTTACTGGAATCTGATAGTATCCTTTACTCAGATCCACTTTGGAGAAATATTTAGCTTTATTTAGTCTGGCAAACAGCTGATTTGTATCTGGCAATGGATCCACCTGTCCTTCTGTAATAGCATTCAGTCTCCTGTAATCTATACAGAGTCTATGTTCTCCAGAGGGCTTCCGTAAGAGCACAACACCGGAACTATACGAAGATTCACTGTGTGAAATAATTCCTTCCTTCAACAGATAGTCTATCTCTTCCTTCAAAGCTTTCTCCTTAGCAAACGGAATCGAATATGGTTTCATACAGACAGGTGTGGGGTCTATCAGTTTCATATCATATTCCAATAGGTTTGTATGCCCTGGTCGGTCTGTTAACACCTCTGCATGATTATTTAGAACCTGTTGCACTCTCTCTTTCTGAGTTTTCGTTAAATGTGTACTGATTTTCACCTGTGCTGCTGTCTCACAGGGGTGTAATGGATATTCAAATGATGAAAGTGGTTCCTTTTTCATCTCCATGGCGATGGACAAGGTCAACAAGTGTGTCTCTTCCTGATGTTCTCTTTCCAAATATTTCTTCAGGAGATTCACATGATAGATTTTTTCTTTCCCCTTCTTATCTATCTTATAATTTGTTCTAGACACCTTCTCTAAAACTGTATATGGACCCTGCCATCCAATTTGTAACTTATTCTGACTCCCGGGCAAAAGAAGCAGTACTTTCTCTCCCACAGCCAAATTTCTGTCTTTCGCCTTCCTGTTATAATAGGCAGCATGTTTCTTCCTGCCTTGTTTCAAATTTTCATTGGCAAGTTTCCAGCCAGTTTTTAAACGAGTGGTCAGCTCATTCACATATTGGTATGAAGATGTAATGTTTTCCTCTGCCTTTTCATCAGTCCACGTTCTTAACAAAGCTACATATGGACCTTTAATTTTGTGGACCTATTTGTCCATGCACCGGTATGGTCTCTTCCACTCGAAGCTCTATAGTGATGATTTTTCCTCCCAGAATTATCATGCATAAAACGACCGCTACCAATTTTTCTTTTGGGGCTTTCTCCCCACTTAAAATTCTTGATGAGAGATTTCCTCTCTACATCCTCTTCCTCCAGTTTGTTTAAGTCCGATTGAGGGATTTTCGGCTTATCCTGGGGTAAGACATCTGTTTGCACTCTCCGCATAGTGGCCATTGTAAAACAGTTAAGTGAAGCTTGTCCGTGAAAAGGGGCTTCCCATTCCATTTGGTCCACTTTATCAAATCTATTTTTCTTTTTATTATCAGGCCTAATTTTGCCCCGTGGCGTGTCCAGGTCCTGATCAATGTTCCCACTTGTGGGTGTTCCCTCATGTGCTATGCTACACCTTTCTACAAAATTCTCAATGTCCCATCTTGCTTTGGGCCAATAATAATTGTGAGCCACCTTTTGAATGATGGTACCTATCTTCTCATGGTCCCCATCTGGTTTCACATGTAGGCTCCTTATTAAGTCTGCCCTATATCTTTTAGGAAGTACCAGCTGTCCCTGACCTTTGGATCTAGCTCCAGTCTTCCTATACATCAACTTGTTTTTCATGTAAAAATCTCCCTTGCCTGGAGTTGTATGACAAGTTGACAATTTCCTGAAACAAGGCTTGAGTGTTTTATCCCCAGCCTGTGCCTTCCTCATCTCTTCTGGAGTGGTATCCAACATAATATCCTCCTCCTGTCTTGAGGTCGACCTGACCTGAAGGGTTGCCATATACACAGGTTTCCTTCTGCAACGGTCAGTGTCATGATTGTCCATCTGACAATTCTTACACCACCTTTTTCCTTGGTTGAAAGATTTTCTTTCATCATATTTCCTTTCATCGAATTGTGGGAATTTATTTTTATTTTCATACCGTGGCCTATCAAACTGGTGCTTACCTTTGTTTTGATCCCTAGGATCAAATTTATTAAAGTTCCGTGGTGCCCTAAAGTTATCCACTTGTTTCTTTTTATTACCTGTTACCTCTGCTTGAGCTGCTTGATACCTTTCAGCAACATTTAGCAACTCACCCAGCCTCTCTGCACCTTGTTCCATGAGAAACTTTCTCAGGTCTGGAGCCATGGACTCTCTTAATTGCTCTATAAGGACCATTTCCTTAAGATCTTGGGTTTTCCCCAGAGAAGTCCATTTCTCCAAGTATGTCTCTATTCGTGCAGAGAACTGGTGATAGGTTTCACCTGACAGTAGTTTAGCATTCCTAAATTTTTTCCTATAAAATTCTGCATTCTTTTCATACCTTAACAAAAGAGCCTGCTTTAGCATGTCATAATTTTCCTGATCACCTCTGCTCATTTTTGCAAAAACTTCATAAGCTGCCCCACGAAGTCCCTGAGATAACTTTAAGCTCCACCTTTCTCTCTCTAACCCATATGTGGTAGCTAATAGTTCATACCTATTTAGATAGCTCTCTATATCATCGTCTTTCTCAACAAAATGATCTAAATGAAAATTCATAGCTGAGGTTGAGGCTCCCTGGCTAGCGGTGGCATCAGAGGCAAAGGGACTGGCACCATTTTCAGGAGCATGGCCCTGAAACTCAAACTCCCTTATTCGTAACTCATGTTCCCTTTGTAATCTCTTCTCCTCCTTTTCTGCTTCCCTCTCTGCAGCTAATTTCTTCTCTTCCCTTTCTGCAGTCAATCTTCTTTCTTCTGCTTCCCTTTCTGCAGCTAATTTCTTCTCTTCTCTTTCTGCAGCTAATCTTCTTTCTTCTGCTTCCAATTTCTTAGCCTCAGCCTCAAATTGTAACTTCTTAATTTCCCTTTCAGCCTCTAACTTTCTTTCGGCTTCAAACCTTCTTTCTTCGCGTTCAATAAATTTGTCACATTCAGTAGTGACATAGGCAACCATAACTTGCCCATCTAATCCTAACTCTTTTGCAGTCTGAACAGCAGCAGATCGAAATTTGGCTAGGTCCGCCATTGTCTATCAGGTAAGTTTATACAATGTCTAACCAACAATTCAATCTCTAAATATATATCTAATGGACAACACAGGCACCGAGAGCTCAACCTTATTTAATTCCACCCAAGGATACCTTTTTAATTCTTATTATTTCCTGAAGTGAATTACCCCCAATATTTGTAATAGGTAAAGATTCAAAATCCCAAGAGCGAGACCCCAATATATGTGGTAAAGTGGGATGTTATAAATATTTATAGGGGACTTAGTGTACTGACTGAGATCAGCTGTGAAGGTATATATATATCTAATAAGAGTAGTGTATTATATATAACCTTACTTGCTGCCACATATGTATACCTCAGTCAGAATTATTCTGGAATAGTGTGATGACTACGTTATATGTCTAGGGTATGTGTATGATGAAGTGTAAGTCAAAACAACAACAGACAGATAAACAATTTAATTTATTCCACTACACTTGACAACACTGTGACACTCACATACATAAAACACTCTACAAGGATATCTTAAAGGAGTCACTGATAACTTTTCAAATAACAATATGTATTCATTGCTGTCATGAATGAATATGTGTCCTGATTCAAATACAAATGGAACCAGGAATCACAATCAATTTTAATTACAAGTTATATGTACAGAATTTCTCAATATGAATCTTGTAGTGACATGTATTTTTAATAGTATCCTATGTGTGTCAGTGGTGTAGTAGTAATATGAGGTAATACTGGTTTTGTTTTGTTCAAGCTCTGTTGGTATTTGTCATCATGACTTCAATAGTTTGTCTTTATTGGAACTAGTATTGGAGATGTTCTCAGTTCCTGATATTAAAACAATTAAATTCCCCTCTTAATTGTATTTTACACTGTCATTTTAAGATGGGGGTACATAATGTTGAGCTCCATGACCACACTCTCTTATCTTGAGTGATGACTGCAGAAAAAGGCTCCTCTGCTCGATGAGTTCTGGAGCCACCCCACTGGTTGCTATATGGACCAAGGAGTATGCTGTCCACCTCTGGCTTCAGCAAAGCTCTGACCAGGTGCTGCTCAATAACTTTAAGACCACTGTCCCTGAAAACAAGAAGGATGTACCTTCTACGTCATAACTAATTTATACTCTCTTTCTACACTGAGCACAATACATCACAAACATTGAGTTCAGAGCGTTAGGCCAACTGTCAGCTTCATCTGAAATATTTTATACCAGTATTTCCCTCCCTAATGGTTACTACGCCTCTGCAATTCCAGCATTATTTCTGTCTAATCAATAATCTAGGTGTCAGTGTACTGTTTGGCCATTCCATGCAGTTTTACTTTCCTCCGACACCTTCTGTTCAGGCTGGAGCATTATAGGCTTTACATCATGTTCGCTACTGAACTACACATATATACAGGCATAAATTAACAATTTACATTCAATTTTCATTAAAAGATATTGAATATTTCAAGCTTACCACAATTCATAGAATAATAAACAGTTTCGTTGACTGGCAATGAATATAGCCAACTCCGATCTGCCGATGTCCCAGGCTTTATTTTATAACAAATATACACTGGTGCTCAACGTACTGCTTCTTAGTAGGTTTATTACAAGATGTGGCAATGAACAGACGCTCTGAATCAAGTATATTCGCAGCTCTACCCAATGAAACCACGTCCACACATCTTTTCAAAAAAGTACCCCTTCTATTCGTTTCCCATAACAACACAAGATAGTATTTATAGCCCGACCAATCGTGTTTAGTCTTATATTTGTTGCGCTCCAATCAATTTGGAGTTAACATGGTAGGCTATTTCCGTAACGTAAGGTTTTTTCAAACACGTTATAAAAAAATTTTATGAGCAGAAATGATTTCATGCTGTCAGGCACCCCCACTATTTTATTTTGGTTATAATTTGGTAATTCCTAGACTATTTGCGTAACGTTTTACATATTCTTTGTCAGCAAGCCCTAAGGAACCCAAATATACAAATTTAAAAGAGCTAAGTGGCTGCGTTCAAAATATGCAATTTCTTCTACCTCCTGTTTCGAAGATGTGCTGTCTGGGTACTGTAATGTTTTCAAACGTAAACCCATCTAATGTCATCTTTTCTAATAAGCGTTTTCCAGGTTTTTAAAACCTAACTCTGGGAGGTTAGTGTTTTTATCACTGTCCGTCTGAAAAAAAGTTAGTGCATGTGGCCTTACACGCGTGATAGTAGTAATTGTGTATCGCGCGACGCGAGTTTAGTGTTGCATGTGTCCTTGCTTTCATTCGCCCCTCTCTCTTTCTATTTGAGTCCATCTGTTCGTTCGTTTTGGTAACGTAGTATAATTAATGTTAGGATTAATTTAGGTCATTACGCAGTGTGCCTCTCAATGTTTTTCTTAGAAATGCAATACCCGTTTTAATGTGTTGTGGAAACGCTTGTATTTATGCAGTGGCTTATATTTAACGTGGAAACGTTACAATTTGCAGACGAAGCATAAAACAAAGGGGATTTCGAGTACAGTCATTGTGACAGCACTGTTCTTTACCATTCTTCTTCCTTTTATTAAATTTATTTGTTAGGCTTTACCTGATACTTTATATATGTGGATTAGAATATTTCACGACACATATAACAATGAAAGTACTGTTTCCTTAACGTAAGTGCTCTTTCCCCACTTTCTCTCCCATTTCTTTAGTTTTTCTATATCTCATTATTCTTTCTTATTGTCTCCCTATAACTCTCCATTTCTTATAACTTCTTTTTTTGGAGAAGCCTCGCTTCTCACAAAGTCTTCACAAGACTCTGGCAACTACCGAGAAAACAAAATCTGCATCCTCCTCAACTCAGTTATCAGCTCCCTTCGGACTATCACTTCTAATTTCCCATTGTCTCTATATCTTCGCCATTTCTCTATGGTCCTCATCTTCTGCCATATTCTCTATAGCTTCTCCATATGCTCCTTTATCTCATACTTCTTTTCCGTCTCCTTTCTGTGACTTCTCAATTTCTCTCATTCTCTACTTCTCTTTCCCTTAATCTATGGCTTCCTTGCCTCTTTCCTCCTCTCTTCCACTACTGCAGTAGTCCATCGTTCGGACCTACTCAGCTCACTTTTATGTTCAGTGTAGAACGATTTTATCTAGTTTCCACACAACTAGCCTCCCGCTGCAATTCTCTACTTCTCTCCTCTCCCTCATATCCGCTACTCTCGTTCCCTCTCTGGAACTGTGCTCTCCACTTTCTCAACCACAACTCCGCCCATCTCCCAACACCTCCCACCATCACTGCCGTCCTCCTCTACGGCCTCCCAATAACCCCATTGTCATTTATCTCCTTATTCTCAATATCTCTGCCGTCCTGCTCTACGGCTTCAACATCTCAGTCTCCATATTACTACATAATACTTCACAATATTTCTCTATCTTTCTGCCGTCCTTCTCTACGGCTTCTCAACTAAGTCTTCACAATTCTCCTTTGTCCTCTAATCTACCTCTTAGCACTCCTTTTCTCATCTCCTCCTCTACTGCAGTACCCTATCGGTCAGGTGTACTCGGTTTACTTCATGTGTTCGGTATAGACCAATTAAGTCTTCTCAAGACTCAGCTACCGCCGCCATCTTGTTTACCTCTTAGTATGCTATGCCTCTCCTCTCATAGCCTCCTACTACTCTCTACTCACTCATTTCATGAGCAATTTGAGCATCTCCAATGCTAACTGTTGTTTGACCACTCCTTGTGTCTCCTTTATTTCTCCCTTATTTTGTACGTCGTCGCAGGCCTGTCAGTGCTTCTCTACTCTTCTGACTTATTCAACAGTTTGTTTCCTCTCTACTTCTTTATCTATCAAATTTGTCTCGACCTCCCTGCTTCTTACTTCCTTAACCGTTTGCTTCGGTTTGTCCCTGTCATCTATTTTTTTCTTTTCTCGTACCTCCCGGGATTCTCTCCGGTTCCGTACTCTTTAATTTGTCGCTACCTCGACCTCAACTTATACTCCTAGTATCTCTCCTACTACTGCTCCTATTTCTCTCCTCCTTTCTAGCCTCTCGGCTCTTTGATCGGTACTCCCTTCGATCCGTATTTCCTCTCTCTTCGTCCTTTATAGCCTCCCGGCTCTTGGATCGGTAACCGCGTCGATCCGTATGTGTTCTATTTCTCAGTGTATCTAGTCCCTCTGGACTCTTGGATCGGTATTCCCGTCGACCCGTATCTCTTCTATCATCACTTCTATTTCTCAGCCTATCTCGGCTCTTGGATCGGAAATCCCTTCGATTCGTATCCCTCCTTACCTCCATAGTAACTCTACTCTTAGATCGGTATTCCCGTCGATCTGTACTTCTACTCGCTTCGTGTCTCTTCACTTCTTCCTCTTTATTGTTCTTCTTTTCTAACTCTTCAAACTTCCTCTCTAAATCTGCGCAAAGTGTAGTTATTTCTTCTACTTCTATTATATCACTATTTCTTTCTTCCTCTTTGTTCTTCCTCGACCTTCCATGGTCTACACTGTTTATTCTCTTTTGACCCGTTCCCTTGGTCCTTCTATTTTGTTCCTTTTGTACTTATCTATAATTACGTTTCTCCTTTTCCAATTCTTCAAATTTCCTGTCAATATATTGAAAAAATGTCTTTATATCTTCCTTATTCTCCGCTGTGCCACTATTTCTTACTTTATTCTTCCTTCTAAGTTTGACCTGTTCTACATATCTCAACTTTGCTAGACACCTTCTATAAACCGATGAATTGTCTGATGATGACGACCGCTGTCTCTTCTTCCCTCTTATATTCCCTTCCTCCATCTCTTTCTGCGAATCTGAATCTTTAGTTGATGTGTCCTCTATGTTCTGAGTTTGACTTCCTGCACTTTGTTGTTTCGTCTCTCTCTGTTGCTCCTCTTGTTGCAATAGCTGCTGCTCCTGTGCTCTGCTCTTTTGTTCTGCCGCTCTAGTCTGTTTGTACGGTGCGTCTATTTCTATTTGAACATTATTCCATCTCTTCCTTATTCCTGTCGTATCTTCTAAAATTTTATCACGCTGCATGTTTTCTTGTGTATCCTGTCGTAATAGTCTTCCACCTTCTACTAGTGTTTCTGCGATTTCTTGTTCTTGTTCGTATACGTTTTGAGGGTTTGGGGTGAACTGAGTAGATGTTGTCCTAGGTTCCGTGTGCATTTGTGCTCTCGTAACAATCTGTTCCCGCGCTGGTGTGGGTCCACCGCCGTCGCTATCTATGATTTCGCTGGAAATAATGTGTATTTCCTCGTCGCTCTTAGTCATTTGGACTACCCAGTTGTCGCCTCTTGTAGTTATACTCCAGTCACTGTCCTTCGGTTTTATACCTTTGCCTATTCCTGATCTTTTCTGTGTACTGTTGTTTGTAATCTGTTTTTGTGAATCTTGTTTTGTGTTGTTGGGCTCTTGTATTTTTTCGCCCTCTCTCTCACCTGGTATTTTAACAAAATGAGCCGTCATCTTTATAGGATCCTTCTGGGGAATAACGATTTGGTCACTTTCCTGTTTCCGGAGATGTTGTACATGTACCCTTTTAATCTGCCTTCCTTTTCCAATCTGGTATGTGGTCTGTGAGAGCCTCTGTAACACCTTCCATACGGTGTCCCATTTGTCTTTGAACTTGCCTGTTCTAACCTGCACCTTGTAGCAGACTATATCTCCTGGATTGAACACTTGTAGTGTCGCGTTTTTGTTTGCATTATCCTTTCTCTTCTCTGCTGCTACCTCCGTGTTTCTAGTTGCCATCTTGTGTGCTATATGCTTATGCATCATCAAATTTTCCATATGAGTTTCACCGTAGTACTTCCTTCTAAATGTTAACAACGTGTCCGTTGGTAATACCGGTTCCCTGCCATATAGCATGTAGAATGGAGCTAATCTAGTGGAGTCGTTCGTGTTAGACCGGATTGCTTGTAGTGCATGTGGAAGATGCACATCCCAATCGCCACCTTTGTCATGTATATACTTCGATATTATATTGTGTATTGTGGCATGGAGGCGTTCGTTTTTCCCGTTACTCTGAGGATGATAGGGAGAGGTTTTGGTATGTTGTATATTCATCTCCCTGAGGAAAATTTGAAACTCATTCCCTGTAAATTGTGTCTCGTTGTCAGTGACAATAGTGTACGGGCAACCATGTCGAGGTATAAAGTATGTCATCATTATATTCACCACGGTTTTTCCTTTCGCTTCCCTTACTGCATAACACTCTGACCAGTTGGACAACATGTCTACAATATGGATAATGTACTCGCATCCCGATTGAGTCCTCGGATATGGTCCTGAAATATCAATGCTGACCTTTTCCATGGTATATTTGGGAATATCCATCCATTGTATTGGGCACTTAATTTCAGACATATTTCTTGTCTTGCAAGTTAGGCAACGTTGCACATGCTGTATAACATCCTTGCTTAGAGTCGGCAAATAATGCCGTGCTTTAATTGCTTCCAGAGTTTTATCCCTTCCAAAATGGCCGTTATTATCATGTAACTCCTCCAACACCCTCTTAACCAGGTGGCTGGGAATGTATTTTCTTTGAACTCCATCACCTTTTGGATCTACGAACTCCACTATTTTATCTTGTTCGTTAATGAAAAAATGTCTTGCCTCCCTAGTTCCTTGTTCAATTTTTTTCCTAAGGTTGATTATTGCGGAATCCTTGGCTTGTTCCGTGAGGAGGTCAAACCCTTCGATGTCGTCAATTTGCTCTATACCACTTTCTTCCAGTTCTGAATCCATCTGCTGTTGGTTGCGGTTCGAATTTATGACACTTATATGTCTGAAATGTTCACTGATTTCTGGTGTCACATCCTGTTCTGATTTTTCCGTCCCATTGTTGTATGGTATGCGGGATAAAGGTCTGCACAAGAGTTATCTTTTCCTTTAATATATTCTATGGCCAGGCCGTAGATTTGTAGATTTAACGCCCAGGTTTGCGCTTTCCGGGGTTGTTCCGACACTTTGGTGAGCCATGTGCGCAATGGTTGGTGATCTGTCCTGACTATGATCGAAGTTCCCCTGAGATAATAGTCTAACTTCTGTATGGCATCATCATCATCATCTCAACCCATAACCCGTCATGGGTCGTAGGGGTGCCATGGTGGAAGCATCAGCAGACAGGGTCCTCCACTGCTCTCTATTCTCAGCAATGCGTACAAGTGGGGAGAAACCGTGTCCTGCCCATTCTTTGATGTTATCAGCCCAGGATTTTCTTTGCCTTCCTCTTCGGAGGTTTACCTTCGACTGTTCCCTGGAGGATCGTTTTCGAAAGGGAGTCATGACGAGTTACATGCCCAAACCAGGCAAGCTTTCGACGTTTCACTATTGACAAAAGTGGTTCTTGGTGGCCTGCATAGGTGTTTATCTTCTCTCTAACATAGACATTTGTTTTGTGCTCTTTATAGCAAATGCGCAAAATTCTTCTATAACATGTATGCTCGAAAGCCTGAATCCTTCGCTCCGTATCTGCAGTGAGTGTCCAGCCCTCACACCCAAACAAGAAAATAGATAATACAAGTGATTTGTATAATTTGATCTTCACAGGAAAACTGATGTTACTTTTCCAGATCACATTCAACCTTGTCATGGCAGCTGAGGCCATCTCAAGTCTTGTCTTGATTTCTTTATTTGATCTTCCATCACTACATATAGTGGACCCGAGATATTTAAAGGTGTTAACTTCTTCTAACGTTTGCCCATTTAACGTAATGTTGGTCGGAACATGTTTCTTATGGCTATTCACCAATATCTTGCTTTTTTCTATATTAATTTCCATCCAGTCTAGAGGTAAGGTCTTGAAGTTCTGATTCTGTTCCAGCTATCAGATCAATATCATCAGCAAAACGTAGATTACACAGAGGTCGGCCTCCAATCGATATGGTTGATTTATAATCGTAGAGCCTCCTGCATAATATGTTCTAGATATATATTAAAGAGCACTGGTGACAGGATACATCCCTGGCGAACTCATACAGTTGTTTTGAAAAATTCTCCAATGTCGTTGCTTGCAAAAACAGCACTGCTTGCGTCCTTGTATAGTGCTTCAATGATATCTATGATGTTGGTATCAAAATTGAATTTTCTCATTATTTGTCATAAGCCTTCATGCCAGACTCGATCGAAGGCTTTTGTGAAATCGATGAAGTTATGGTATAAATCATGTTGATGCTGGAGATGTTTTTCGATCAGTAATCTAATACTGAAGATTTGTTCTGAGGTACTTCTTTTTGGTCTAAAGCCAGCCTGTTCCTCTGACAAGATTTCTTCTGATTTCTGTTTTATTCTGTTCAAAAGTATCCTTAACATCACCTTACTTGCTGTATGGCAAAGTATATTGCAAATGCTTCTTTCTCAATAGCGGCCCATTTCATCTGTAATTTGTTGAACTTATGGGAGAGCAATACGATAGGTTTCTCGTTCCCAACGTTTGGCACCATATGTGGTTCTCCATCTTCTGCTGGCTGAACCGAACACGCTCCCAACGCTGTACCAGAAGCGTCTGTGTACAAGATGAATGACTTGTCCGGGTCTGGGTGTGCCAAAAACGGGAGTTCTGTTAAGGCTTCCTTGAGATAGTCAAAAGCCCTCTGGCATTCCTCTGTCCACTTGAATCGGGCATATTTCTTTACTAAATTGATTAGAGGTTCTGCCGCTCGTGTAAATTTAATCACGTGTTTCTTAAAATATCCACACGTTCCCAAGAACCCACGTACTTGTCTGGCATTCACTGGTGGAGGCATCTCCCTAATGGCCTTGACTTTATCCTCGTCCGGTCTGATTCCATCCTTGTTTATCAAAAACCCTAGATACTTGGTTTCACTCTGAAGGAAATTACATTTAGTCAATTTCAATTTGCCTTTATGACTTCTCAGTCTGTCGAAGACTTTCTCCACGTGTTGTAGATGATTCTGAGAACTGACTCTGACGTGTGTACTAGGATATCATCGATATATGCCATGGCAAAATTCTGCATCCCACTAAGGACTTCGTCCATTAGCGTCATATAGGTTGCTGGACTACCTTTAAGCCCAAATGGCAAAACGTTCCAAGCGAACGTTCCCACGTGAGTACAGAACGTGCTTTTATTTTTTTACTTCTTCTGTCAATGGTATACACCAGAAACCGGATCTGGCGTCCAAGGTCGTGAACCATTCTGACTTTCCCAATAGCGCTAGAATATCGTCTATTCTAGGGATGGGGTGCGTTACGGTCTTAGTGATGCTATTCAATGCTCTTTAGTCGCAGCAAAATCTGTGACCACCGTCCTTCTTTGTGACTATCACTATTGGGACACCCATTCTGACCGCGATCTCTGAATAACCCCAGCAGCTAACATCTCCTGTATAGCCTTCTCCACTATTTGTCTAGTTTTCAGCGGAGTCCTGTGTGGTTTCCTGTTTACGACTTTTCCTGGCTCTGTCTTAATGTTCATTTTTATCGTCTGCGTCCTTCCTAGCTCCATGTCGGTGAAAGCAAACATGTCATGATTATGCAATATAAAATTCCGAAGAATTTTGTCATGTTGGGGATGTATTTTTATCTGCTTCTGTATTTCCTTTATTCTCTCCTGCAGTTTTTGCTGGCTATTGTCTCTGTCCTGTGAATATCGATCTGATGTTCGCGATTTTTCTTCTCGTATGTTTTTCTCCCGGTATGATGCACCTGCACTGTTTCCGTATACTGCGCTTATCATGTGGTTTCTTGTTGGTGTTACCCATTGTTGGCCTTTTTTCTTCATACTTGTATATGATTTGCGATTCTGTCTCTGACGTGCGTTGGTATTGTCTATAATCTCCTGTGACTGGTGCGCATCGTACCTTCTGTTTTATATTCCATCTTGTCTTGTGTTATGTGTTTCCCGTATTTCGTGCCTTCGTTGTTTACTGTTTTGTTCTTTACTATTTTCCGTGTATCGATGTATTGATTGTTGTTCAATGTTTCCTTCCTGGCCTTCCATCCGCCGTATCCTTCCTAACACAAATCCTCTCTGTAGCCTAATTGTTCTACCCGTGGTGTTTAGAATCATCATTGGGAATTGTTCTCTTTTCCCAATTTGTACTATTCCTTCTACCAGTACTAGTCCGGGTTCATCTAGTATATCCTCATCTTCCCACTCCAGTGTTACGACCGTTTGTCCCTGCTTGAAATACGGGGACCTTTTCAACTTTCCTTGAAGAATACCGACTTCATTCGGTCGCAGCGTAACTGTTGTTCTGTTTCGGACTATGGACGCTATGTATATGTCGTCCTGTAACCTGATGCACTCGCCATGTATCTTCAGTTGATGAGTATCGAAATGTAATTGGGCCTTATGTTTTAGCAGAAAATCGCGTCCTAGTATGATATTCCTCGTCATACCCTTCACTATAGTGAACGTGTGTTCCACGGCTATAGCGCCAATTCCCATTTGCACCATAACCGTTCCCATCACTCTCAGGTTTTCTCCTGACACCGAGGTAAGTGTGTCGTTTGACTCTCTGTACCTCACTATGCCTCGTATCTGTTTGTAAAGCCCAAACCTAATGAGGCTTACGGTCGCCCCTGAGTCTACCAATGCTCTGTATCTCCTTCCGTGTATTTCGAAAATACATGAACATGGGTCTGGTGTATGAGCCAGCTCGATTGCTGTTGCTTCTTGTCTATTTTTAGCCATTCGTTGTTTTCTTCCTTTTTTTGTTTTAGTAACCCTTCCCTTATCAATTCCTTCCATTTGTATTGTATTGTCTTCCCTCCTACTATAGTCCGGTGGATAGTTCAATTGTTTGTGTTTCTTCCCCCATCTATGTTCATATAATCGTTTTTCAATTACAGTATGCGCATCTCTTTTCTCTTCTCTGTTATGTACCCCTTCTTTGTTGTTTGTTACCATCTTTTTATCCTCTCTCCTGTCTTCCATCTGTTTGCCGTTGTGATATCCTATGTATATTTGTTGACGACATTTGTCATGTAGCATTCGTCCTGTAGTGTTAATACTCTTGTTTACTCTATGCATCCTTTTGTTCAAGCTAGGCCAATGTTTTTGTGTCGTAGTCTCATTGTCACTGTTATACTGTTTCTTCGTATAACATTTGACACCATCGTCTGGTTGTTGAGACCTTCTACTACCCTTTCTCACGTCGGTCTCTCTCAGTGAGTGGGTCTGGAGTTTCTCTGAGTGTAAGTATTTGTGTGTCGAACTCTGCCACAAATGTTTGTAATGTCCGGGTTGTGTCTGTAAGTTTTGAGTATTATTGTGACCAGTAAATTGAGCAGAGTCACCGGACAAGGCTTCTGTGTGTCTAGTGCGTGTTCGATTAAAGGTCTCAACCCGACGTACTGGCAATTGAGGCTCTTGCGGTCTATATCTGCATGAGCAAGACTTATGTCCAACTCTATTGCAAATATAACACACAGGTAGTCTGCGTTCTCCCCTTCTTTGTATCTTCGGTGCATTTCTCTCTCTCTGTGGTAGACCTCTTCTTTGACAGAATCCTATCTCCATGGGCTCTTCCTGTGTATCTTCACATGGGACTGCTCTACCAAGCCTGAGGTCCAATCTCCTTCTGAGGTTCTCTTCAGCTGTAGCTAGCGAAATAGCGTGTGATATGTTTTGTGGGTCCCTCCTGAGCAGATGTAACTTAATTAGTGTACTATTTAAACCATTCACGAATATATCCACTAACTGTTTCTCCACCTCCTGTTGGTTGATTTGTTGACCCAAGAAAGCTTCTTCAGCCAGGTTCAACAATCTGTCGCTAAACATTTGAACGGTTTCTCCTGCCTGCTGTCGTATGCTCCTCAGAAGCGTCCACGCGTACGATGCATCCGTAATTTGTTAATAACTCTTTATGAGTTCTTTCTTAAAGTCCTCCCATGTCTGATCTGGGAAAGTTTCAAACCTTCGTCTTATAAAATCTACCACCAATCCATGAGAGGTAAGATATGCAACTTGTTTGTACTCAATTTGGTCCATCTTGATCGCCGTGCAATACCTTTGTATTTCAGGCAACCATTTCCTACATAAGCTAGGATTACCTGAGTATGGCGTTATGCTGTTTCGGATATTCTGGAACTTACTATCATTTCGAATAGCAGTCATAGCCTTGGCTACCTGCTCAAGAGCAGCCACATTGGGATCTAAACCCACAGTAAGTTGTTGCTGTTGCATCTTGACCCGACCTTGAAGTGTTAGTATTAATAAAACACCTGGAAAAAAACCAATATTAATATCCTAGTTGACCTGCAAAAGAAATACTAACGACTATCTATGCACAATACGTCATAAAATGATTGAACCAAAAAAACAAATTTTTTGGGCAACACTGTGATTGTAAAAACAGAACATAAATACCAATCAAAATCTTATAATTTAACTAACTACCATAATGACTAACTTAACTTGTATCTAAATGTTTATGTGCTACATAATCTGTTTTTCTTGCTTGGGATGAACACTTTGCTACTCGAGTATTTCAGAACAACACGACTTTTGACTTATACGGCTGTGTTACTAGGTTATTTGCGCGTGTTGGGCCTGTTAATAATTCAGATTGTTGTCTCGTGCATGAGTGGCGGTACTCTGACGGTTGTTGGGTGATGTAGACTTGTTTGTTCTATTTTTACTTGTGTTGATTCGCCTTGACCTTCGTAATGTCTTGATTCGATTTCGTTCTTCTTGACGTTGATTCGCTTTAACGTGACCTTCGTAATGCCTTGATTTGATTTCGTTTTTCTTCCTAACTGTAGGGTTGGTCACAGGCACCAGAACCTCTGTTATCTGTCTTTTTTTGCTACTGCCCACTGTAGGGCTGGTCACAGGCACCATTTCACCCACCATGTGGCCGTGATAGTGTGGGTTAAGGTTTTCATTTCTTTATAGTGTTCGTATAGTGTTGATGTTAGAGGTTCAGATCACTGCCCTAACCAGTGGTCAGCATGTGTGAGCAGACAATGTAAACACTCTGCTGTAAACAAGTGATGAAATGCACTGTTAGACAAGACGTACAGATGGTTGATGGTTTTTAACTCTGTTGACATACTGTACTCCAACAGCAGTAAAACGAACTTCAAAGTTTTATTTACTTAAAGTAGAATCCGCTTCTCTCTTCTGCTAATTAATCTCATAGATTTATACATTCAATTTGATATAATTCTCATTCGTACATTTTCTCAATTCAGCGAACATCCGAAAATCATATTCTTGTACATATCTGTCACTGATCTGCTCTTGTCTAATTTCTCCACTGCTATGTCACCTGGGGGATCTTCTAAGAAAGTTAGTTTATCTTTATAACTTTTCACTTAGTGACCTTCTGGTGTATCTTGCTAGAAGACTGGCCTACAACTGCCACGGATGTTGATTTTCTACCAGTTTGCCTGATCACTACGTCTGTCTCTGTTTTATCTAACAAAAAAATTCTATCTTCAATATAAAATGCAATCATACCTGCTGTCTTGAAAAAGCACAAAACCTTGACAACTTGATAACATAACTCTTGTTATGGCGTGTCTGTAACCACAGTAGCCAACCACATCAAAATGGCTTGTTTCCAGAGACATGAATATCAAAAACCTCGCTCACTAATGAACTTCCAAAAAACTACCATCTCTCTAGCATACACTTGCTTACTTACGCTCAACGCGTTCAAAATCAGACCTCTTAATCCCCGTACTAACATTTTCCGTTCACTCCTAAAAATGTTTTCCCACCGTTCACACAGACGATCATCTTACTTCTGCTTCAGATATGTTCACGTCTCCCAGTAAACCATATCGGCATGACGTCACTTCCTTTATTAATAAGTGACTCCGTATAAAATAAACAAAAAAGGAGCTCTGTTGAGCTGCCTATTACATCGACATAAACGTTATGAATTTTAATCATAACAAATAAATTCCACTGATAAACTCTGCGGTGGGGGCTTAACGAGCTAGAATAAACCGTTGTTAAAATTCTTCATAAAAGTGTCGACAGAATATAGAATTAACGTGATTAGCGACAGCCAGCATTGTTTTCGCATATCTGAATATCTTAATGAAGACTCCCATGTGATAGAAGCTTTACTACTCTTCTTTCGACATTTCTGCCAAGAGTAATCTTGTGTAAAGATAGACTCCATTGAAGCCTATAATAGATACTCTTGAGTTTTGGCCACTGTTGGACCACTACTGCAAAGCAGGGGACGAAGTACCGTCACAGTGATGTATTTTTTACACAGCAAAAATATTTCAGCTATTTAAGTTTGACATTCTTCATTAATTCTATTTTCACTCCTAAGATTTCTGAGACCTCTGTGTTTGCTTTCTTCTTTTTCAACTTCTTCGATGTAACAGAGGACAAGAGAAGAGTAAAGAAAAGAAAGTGTCAGCTAATATAACTATATAAACTAAGATTACAAATGTAAAAAAAAGGTATTACGCGGTCTATTGTCTTCTAAGAATCAAACCCCGCTCTTAATTACCCTTTCTAGAATAAAGTTTACTAGTCCTTAGGTTTTTACAAAAATGGAAATAAAAAAAAAAAAACAACATGAGGAACTACACTTGAAGTGGAGGCAGTTAGTAATTAAGTTGTGAGAACATGCCAGTCAAGTATTTTTGATCTTGACAAGAGCCAAGTCGATAGAAGTACCCCAAAAACTCAGGTAGTAGGAGACTCAATGAGATTGTGGAATTGGAACAGTGAATGTTATTCAGTAATCACACTGGTAGTTATATTAGACCAGATATTGTCTTCGGCGTCTAGCAGAATAACTTTGTGTGTGTGTGTGTGTGTGTGTATTTGTTTATTAAAGAAATGTTTATTTCAGTGTATGCAGTAGTCAATTCACCTTTTCCCCATAGTGTGTTGGTGAGTCCCGTACTTGGGACCCAAAGATGCAGCAATAGAGAATGCAGTCAGCGACCCATTGCTTGACTGCTTGCGTCAGGGTTAGCGAACCAGAGCTGACCAAGACCCTACTCCACCTCCACGTGGTGGTCCTGAAAACAGGCTGCATCACTGCAGTCTGGCTGAGAGAGTAGGGATCGAAGAGGGAAGGCAAACACGGTCCCAAAAAAATGCCGTGCTGAAGTCGGATGTGTCGGCCGAAAGGCGCAGATATCGCAGCTCCGGTGTAAACATACACAACGCAACCAACGTCCTTTTCAGGACGAACGAGGAAGAAGAAGAAGAAGTCCCGTACTTGACAAAGACTTTGTAGTAATAACATTAACTACGTTTTTCTTGCGTCTTATTGGTACTTTTTTTATTTTGTAAAAAATACCTTATATTCGTTTGCCCCATCACTCAGAAACTATCGTTGTAAACACAAATGAACCACGTTAGAACAGGCATCCCTGTAAGTGTGCTAGCTGTGATGTAATTCCTTGCTCTATAATGAACAAAACAAGAGACAATAAGAAGAAGGTCTGTGGAGAATTGTGTATATGTTGATGAAAGTGTACCCGACAAACAAGAGTACAGGATGAACAAGTCTTCATTACGAAATCGAAGGCTGGGAGAAAACGATTGACGCTTGTATTATCAACAATGTACCGCTAATCATCTTATTAATAAACACGTCATCTTATGTTGTTACTTGGAAGTGGACAAACAGGACGAAGGGATCAGAGGAAGAAAGCAATACTACGGAAAAAACAAGAGAGAGAGAAAAAATAGAAAGAGAGAGATTGAGAGAGGGAGAGAGAACAGAGAATGACGAGGTAAAAGAACATGGAAAACAATAATAATAAGAGAGAAGAAGTGAGTACAAAAACAGGGTGAAGGAGAAAAACTTCTTTAATAACATCTTGTCATTATATGAGACGCAGTGCAGAAAGTTCTGAACCTCTCGATGAACAAAATGCTATTTTAAAAATAAAATAAAAAGTTAATCGTTGAATCGCTTTCTTTACCTCCTTTAATTCAATGAAGCAGCAAAATCCACTTTGGCCACTTAAAAATGGCTAGTTCCAGCTACAGTGTCTGGTATGTGTTGCATCAGCTTATTTTATTTGAACGATTAGTTTTGATTTTTTTTATTTCTGTGGATGAATTTTCTATTTTGGTCTGAAAAGGCCAATGTGGCCTTTGTTCTAAAGCAAACAGCTTTATAAACGGCTTTGACGTCCGTAGATTTTCCTTCACTCTAAACCCATGTTTGACGTGTCAATTTCTTGTAAAGTTATGTAAAATTTAAACGGCAAACGACTTAATTATTTCGCAGCTCCGCTATAAACAGACACAATCGCATCTCTTTCTTCCTTGTTTAGTTATCCAAGTTTCTCTTGTCTTCCTACGTTCTTAAAATTGTATTTATTTTTTTGTTTGTTTTTTTATTAAACTATTACTCAAGGCGGAATCTCCGGTTAATATGTCTAACCTGAGACTGATTTTACGTGAGAATCCGTTTTTCCCTGTACAATGACAGATATCCTCTCGCCCATTCAGTCAGATACTCGCAAGGACTCGAACCTGGATTACCCGATCGCCAGCGCAGTGTGGTAACCATTACACAAGCGCGGCTCCCAGTGAAGTTCCGTGCAGTTCCCGGAGATCTTTTATGAGGCAAAGAAAACGATGTCTTCAGTTCCGAAGCGCACTTCGTATAAGATGATTAATATAGGGCTGGCAACATCATTATGTGAAACATATTGCTACAGAACCCACCGCTGCAACAGCATGTGAAAGCTTTGTGCAGGATTCCTGTAAGGGCGCCACATACAATGGTGGCTTCACGCTAAATGTAGCGAAAAGCACAAATATGATGATGATTCTAGACTTCTATTTCACATTTTCCTTCCCATGTGTTTAAATTACAGGAAACTGTTCACGAGTGCTGGTTAGACCAGAATTAGCGCCGTCGCCGTATTGAAAACCAGTTGTAATATCCTATATATAAAATCCCAGCTTTTTCTGTCAGTACATAACGCTAAGGGAAGCAACTTTGGTTGAAAGTTAGACATTAATTGTATAGTTTTCCTTATATGTTCTCTCTCATAAATAGTAACACTTACCAAAGAAGAATGCACAAATGAAGGTGTGCACAAAAATATTTATAAAATGTGTGATCCCGTATACAACACATTGGGATCTTCGCTGCTGCTACGTAGTTCGTGTACTGTGGTGATGCACAGTGGTTTCTTTAAATACTTTTGTTGCCGTTAGGTATTGGTGCTTTTGAATTTAATTCCCGTCTCTTGAAGGTCTTTTACACTAGTCATATATATACTGAAGCACATTAAAAACGCAATACCTGTATAATCCAGGAACAGAGTGTGAAATGTAAATATAAGTGTTTACAAGTTTACATATTTGGAATCTTTATTCATTTTTCTATGAATCAATGCTGGTCATTAATTTGTACATTTGATTGTTATGAAATTCATTGCATTCTGTGCAGGCAAGGGAGAAAACCAAAAATGCAACCAATAAAAAAATTCATTCACACTATCCTCAGTATCTGGTATGTCCACCGTGTGCTTGGCAGCGGCTCCGCATGGAACGCACAAGTCTCTGAAGGAAATTCCGAGGAATCAAGTCCCATTCACGTGTAAGAGCAGCTTCGAGCTGTTGCAGATTAGCTGGAGAACCTTGCCTGTAGACTCTGCGTCCAAGCTCGTCCCACAGATGTTCTATAGGGGACATGTCTGGTGATAGGGCAGGCCAATCAATCGTCACAATGTTCTGCTGCTGTAGATATTGCTGCGTAATGCATGCGGTGTGCGCACGTGCGTTATCCTGCTGGAGAAGCTGCAAGTCTGGATAATTTGTGAACGCAGGAGCAACCAATGCATCCAGAACCTCATCTCGTTATGTCACAGCATTAACATTTCCACGGAAGACGTGAAGAGGCAAGCGATGGTGAAAACTGAATCCTCCCCAAATGTGAATACTGCCACCTCCAAATCGGTTGTGCTAACGACCACAGCAATCTGCAAAGCGCTCTCCACACCGTTGCCAAATCCGCATACGTCCATCAGCAAAGGGCAAAGGATATGTTGAATCTGCTCTCGTCTGTGAATAGGACAGCATTCCACTGCAGTCTAGTCCATCTGACATGTTGCTCCGCCCATTGCAGGCGCTGCTGACGATGTCTGTGAGTCAAGTTTGGCCCAACATAAGGTCGTTTTGCAGTAAGGCCTGTATCTCTGAGTCGTCGTATGACTGTCATTCGAGAGATTTGCCCACGTCTACCCACTATTGCTCTTGCTGTTTGACCTGCTTCGAGAGAACGATTCCTTAGGTGACTCAGCACAATATGACGATCTTGCGCAGGGGTAGTAACTCATTGTTGGCTACTCCGAAGTCTATCCCGTGCACTGCCAGTGGTTCCGTAACGTTCATTGAGACGTACAATAGTGCCGTGGTGGCAATTCATCCTTCTGGCAATGGCCCGCGAGTTCATTCCGGTCTCCAACATACCAATGGCTCGTTGGCGGTCGTTTTCAGATAGTCGTGGCATTTCAAGCACATGTATTGGGTGTTTTGTCTCAACGGCGTTTTTATACCGAGTATACTTCCACAACGCGTACACATTTTCAGGGTCATAGCTGTTGGGAATTGTGTTGCACGTGTAACTTTCATTGTTTTCATGTAGTCTGTACACAAACCCGTGGGTTGAATCATGCACTGTCCATTCCAGAAGCCATTCGCTCTCTACCTCATGGCAATCTTGGGGAAAATCCATTCCTACACTTTTTTTTCCAGCTTCTCGGCATCAGTATATATAATAGTGGTGCGTTTTTAATGTGCTTCAGTGTATAACATTCCAGCTTTTTCTGTCAGTGCGTAACGTTAGGGATGCAGCTTTGGTTGAAAGTTAGACATTAATTATATTGTTTCCCTTATATGTACTCTCCCGAAAATAGTAACACCTACCAAAAAAGAATGCGCAAATGGCGGTATGCACAAAAATATTTATAGAATGTGTGATCCCGTATACACACATTGGGATCCTCACTGCTGCCACGTAGTTCGTGTACTGTTGTGATGGACAGTGGGTTTTTTTTTATACTTTTGAATAAGTAAAATTGCCGTTAGGTATTGATGCTTTTGAATTTAATTCCTATCTTATGACGGGCTTTTACACTAGTATCTCTAATATTGTCTGTCTCTAGAATGTGATACAATTATCTAAAATATTTGTTTACTTCCCCAATCTCTCTCGATAATCTCACCCTGTCAAACAAATTGCGACAGACAAATCTAATGCAGAAACAGGTGAGTGCTTGTTGCAGGCTTCTGGTAAGGAGGCAAGATGCATTGCTTGTTCCATGCTCCATAAGAAGCGAAAAGAAAAATGATGATGATGATGATGTCTTTCGATATTTCGCATACATACACGTGGTCATTAGAATCTTGATGGATAGCGTTTATTATCAATTCCAAATTTCGCATACATACACGCGGTCATTAGAATCTTGATGGATAGCGTTTATTATCAATTCCAAATTTCGCATACATACACGCGGTCATTAGAATCTTGCTGGATAGCGTTTATTATCAATTCCAAGTAAAGTGATGAGAAAGTGTGACATATTTCTATATTGTTGATATATTTATTCTTTTAAATATAGTTCACCCCTTGTGTTACCGGCGCTTTAAAGGGGAATAAACAACAGCAATACTGCAACCTACCATGCATGTGGTGCGAAACGAGTAATGAGAGTTGGGCATGAAGCTGGTTACCCCGTCCTGTAGATATTTTAAGCCACACAAAAAACTTTAACAAAACAGTACGGGCAAGTCTAAGATCAGTAATGTGGAACAAGAGATGAGAAGAATACGCCAGAGGTGGATAAGACACACGTTGAGGAAACCTGTTGATAGTATTACAAGGCAGTCCTGTTCTTGGAACACCCAGGGTCAGCGAGGTACAGGGAGACCACAGAATAATTGGAGACGTGAGCTGGAATCAGACAGGAAAGGGATGACAAGGATATGGGAATTCATTGAGTTGATGGCACGAGGTAGGAGGACTTGGCGTGGAGTTTGTTGAAGGCCAGTGCTCTTTGGGAAGCTGACACGTATTGATTGATTGAAAGTCGACCCCTCTAGGGTAGAGGTCCGTCCAGCTCGTGGCATTGCATCAACCGCCAATTAGTGGGTCTGGTGTGACTTCAACCAATGTTGAGCCCGCTAAGCCGGGGAAGTCTTCTTGGGTTGCAAGCAAGCCCAAATGTGACGGAATTATTATGTCGATCTCTTCTCCTCTCCGGCAGTAGTCAGTTACACTTGTTGTGAGTACAGATTACGTGAAGTTTTCAGTGGTCGGCACATTTATGCCTCTTCTTTCAAGCAGATATTAGCTATTTTCTAATCAATTGTACGCTCCCTTCGGTGATAATTCGTCATTTTGCTTTGAGCTTCTCGGCTTTGCTAAGATTAGGCACGGGTAAACAACCCAGATAGGCCATCAGTTTTCGTATATTTCCCGAGCGTTGTGTTTACCTAAGGAATGCCGGGCGATAAATTGTAACCGAGGGTGGACTGGTTAGGGCATCAATTAGTAAACGTGTAACCGAGGGTGTCAGAGGCGATCAATTAGTAAACGTGTAACAGCGCTACCTCGTCTTAATCTTTACTAGGTGGCATGATGGCAGGCCTAGTTGTGTGACTCACACTAGTCTCCTTGTATATCTTCCAAGTTTTAAGTTAGTAGTGTTTGGTACTGGCCCTCTCCGCCAGAGTTGACAATTCTTGGATGAACTACTTTCCTTCTTACTTTCAACCCTTGGCTCGTTCGTACCCTTCTTGGCTGTTATTCCGTGAATGATCGTACAGTGATTTTATTACAGTGATTGATGATCAGGCATTCAGCAACAATCCTTCATGGATCAACTCAAGCATTTGTTTGTTCTCTTACAAACGGTTATTTATTTACATGTAATATAAATATATTTCAAAGATGCAGGTTATTCTTCATATAGAGCACACCTGCAGTCATATCATAGTTACCTCAAGTATACATTCTATATCTCAAAAGTATGTAGGGATTTAATCCCCTTTGTGCTTATCTCATCTCAAAGTACTTATTTAGCTTCCTCAAGCTCTATTTTCATTTTGCCCAATCTGCCTCAAAACTCCTGATCAACTTTATGCAAAGTACTTTGTATCTCTATTCCTCTGGTACATCCTGGGCATTCCATTGCTTCTCTTCTTTAAACTTCTCGCCCAGTACCATTTCATTTACTCATTTTTCTAACATATCGTCTTGTGATTTCTCTGCTGCAAGTCAGGAAAATGTTCATCAAAGTGCATAATAATTCATAAAACGTCAATACTTACAAGTGATTCCCTGAATCTCTCCTGTGAATACACTCACTGGTGACATTATAAAACAAATTCTCTTAAGTAGCATTTTTCTCTGACTATGAAACTTCTTAGTTTACTCATAATGTTCTGACTAATCGTTATCACATCCTCCGAATTTCCTAGTACTAGCATCTCCTAACTTATCTATATACCAAATGAGTTTACTTTGTCACTTCTAATCTATCTGTGATATCTTCTACAGATCTTATCAAACTTGTGGCAACCGCACAACATTCTTGTTTTTTCATCTTCAGAAAAACACGACCGCACACTTGCGAGCCGTAAACTGTTCTGCCCTTGACTTCTAGTCAATGCTCAGCTGCTCTGTCCTTGTCTACCAGCTAAAACGATTGGTCGGCCTTATTTCCACTCACTGGAAAAAATTGCTCACGCTTTTACAACGTAAGCGAATTCAGTGAACTATCGTCTGTTATTTTTAGACTTCTCTCACTCTATTCCTGTGTGTATTTTTTCCTCACCTCCCTAAAACCTAGAAGGGACTTAATTTTACGTTATCTCCCTTTGACGTTTTAACTGAACACCATATTCTCTTCTTTAAAGCTTACTATAAAGTCGTTAGATGCTAATTTTCTCAACCATAATTGAGAACCGACTAAATCTGCTTAACCCTAATTCAAGACTTTTATCCACCAACCGTAACATGCGGAGTTTCTTCCCTTCTCTCAAAGCATCCCCTCACTCATTTCACCTCCCCTCAACCAAGACAAATAGTCCGCATCTAAATCCACCCACATTTCCCAAACCACTTTTCCACACTCTTTTACATGACCAAAACCAAATCACCGTTCATATAAACCTTGCTTGAAGCACAAATAATGCTTTGGGCAAACCCAACGGTGACAAAATCATCCGCTTGCGAATAGATTACAGACACGCACTTGACAGTCGGAATATTGTAATAAGCTTCCGAAAAAGTAGGGGGTATTGAATTTAAAAGTTATCCAAAGACAATATATTTCAAATTAGTTCATTTATTCATTCGTACAAATAAACTTGAGCATCATAACAAGACATTTGCGGTATAAAAAGTGTTATGGCTTTACTCACATGATTTTAGTCGCACTGGCAACCAAAGCGGGGTAGATACTTCATTTTCACAAAAATATTCCAATATTTCTAAAAACGTGTAGGGCACCCGTTTGCCGCTAAACATGTATTGCAACGACGTCTCGTACTGCAAATAAGCCTTCTGATGTTGTCTTGAGGAATTCTCTGCTACTCCTGCTGAAGGGCCTGGGCTAACTGCTGAAGAGCCTGTGGAGCGGCTGGACGTTGTTGGACGCGTCTATTCAGAAGGTCCCACATATGCTCAATAGGAGACAGGTCGGGGGACATTGGCGGCCATGGTAACGTTCGGATATGTTGCATCTGAAGGTGATCTTGGACGACGCGAGCACGGTGAGGACGTACATTGTCATCCTGGAAGATGAAATCTGGTCCGTGCCGTTGAGCAAATGGCACAACGATAGGCTCGATGATGTTGTCACGGTAGTAGAGCCCTGTGATATTGACCTGGCATATGTGAAGGTCTGACCTGTCATTCATACAGATGCCTGCCCACACCATTACACTGCCACCTCTATAACGGTTGTGTGCAACAGTTGCAGGAGGCTGGTAACGCTCACCTCGCTGTCGCCAGACACGTATTCGACGATCATGAAAATCCAAAACGAAACGGGACTCATCAGAAAACATCACTGATGCCCACTGTTGATTGGTCCACCGATGATGCCGTTGGCACCAATCCATTCTTGCTCGCCTGTGTTGTTGTGACATGGGCAAAGCTACAAACGGTCTGTGTGAGGCCAGTTGCACTTGGTGCAAACGGTTTCGTACTGTCTGAGTTGAGACCCGGATCCCAGTGGTCTGTTCAAGGTGTTGCTGAAGTTGAGTAGCATTTAGAGTCCGAGTTCTGAGGGCCTGAGTAACAAGAAGTTGATCTTGGCGGCGTGTAGTGACTCTTGGGCGGCAGTCCGAGGCAGATCAGCCACTGTGCGGAAATTTTGATACCTGTTCCACAGTCTGCTGACATCTGACTTGGAAACTTTGAGGTTTCGAGCAACATCCACTTGCCGACTTCCGGTTTGCAACATGCCTATGCCTATCCATCTCTGCTGTTCTGTCAAACGTTCCATGACGAAGAAAAGAATTTTTATCTGTGGCAGAGTCTTTTTATACCTGTCAATGGTGAGTAGTGTTCATTAAACCCGAGATACACGCATTTTTGTGATAAAGAATAATGTGTGAACTTTACGGATGGGCCCCACCTCTGTTCTTGGGATTGGCTTGCTCATCACGAGTCACCAGGTCAACATGATATTGCACGTGAGAGTGGAGAAGAGCGTGCTCGATATGTCCATACAACCATTAAAATACGAAATCCACTCTTTTGTAAAATAATATATACCATCTTAAAATATTCCCTACTTTTTGTGACAGGTATATTTGAAGTCCCACATTAGTCCCATATTTTGGCCACTGTTGGACCACTACTGCTGAGCTAACAAGAGGCAACCCGTGACACCCAATAACCTATCCCCAATTACAGCAAGGCTAAACAGTGAAAACTCAAATCCTAGGGGTTGGAACGAACGACTGAAAGTCAATTTTTATTTCGTGATTTAATCGAAGGCTCATTTAGGACACGACAAAGTAATTGTTCTTACTTCTGGTTCTAGATTATTGTTGTGAGAAAGTCAGTCTTGATTTCGTGCTTCAATCAAACGTTTGCTTGTGACAGTAAACAATTATTGTATATGTCAATAAATGAGGAGGCTGCTGTAAACCTGGTAGGGAAATATGTAAATTAAACAATAAAATGGTAAGGAATTAGTTTTACAAATTAACGGTACATGGGAAACACGGGACGTTTCGGTTTCACCCTTCGTCAGCCACAGCTACAAACGAGTGACAACCATTATAGACAGGTCTAAGAAAGATACTACAAACAAACAAAAAAGAGGATGAGAAACGCAGATAAAAATATCAATTCAAGCAGATGAAAAAGTAAAAAACACAGGTGATGAGAGAGAAAAGAACAATAGTAATGCAAGACAAATGCAAACTGTTAATTTTTGTTTTCAACCCACCCGTTCTTTTTTTATTATTAAGGTTGCTTCTTTTCTCTTTAATTTTTATCAGGTTTTCGGATTTGTTGATGTTTTCATTTCTTGTCGGGGTTCTAATAATTGTAGGATCAACTCCACCAACCCGTCTATTTTCGGGGATAGGTGTAAACCCCTATCTGAGAGGTAGCTTGGGCTAGTGAGTCATTCTTGTTGATAGACGGTCAGATAAGTTTACGTAATTTGGCGTACATTTTTCAGCAGGGCAGCGGACTTCGTGGAGAATTTAGTTTCTTTGATTCCCCCCTTTCCAGCTGATGGAATAAGTCTTCGTCGCTTGGTTAACGATTCGTCACATGTTAAGATAATATTATGATGTTTAACGGGAAGCTCTGACGACTAGGTTCGATTTTTAATTTATGTAGCAGTCATTAGATTACGTCAAAGTGGGGTAGATGCGGTTTTGGGAGATAATTCTAGAGCTATGACTCACCGCGTCTATCTTGCATCAGAAAATTGGCACTATATATACAGGGCCAAATTATTAGTCGGGGCTCACATGTCCTGGATTATTATTGCCGTGAATAGTGTCAGACATAAACTCAGTCTGCCCGGTTAGTGGAGATTCTGAAAGTCTGGGTATGTACGTAGACTTAATAAGTTGCGCAGGAATTTTAGCTAAAGGATTTTAGCAAGTCAGAGTAAGCTTTCTTCTAGGATTTAATTTGATTTTTAGTCGGTAGTTTGCCATCAATTACCTGACTTCTGCCAGTGAATTGTAAATGTCAGTGGTAATCATACGAAGTATAGCCAGTGTAGTTCTGTGTAAAAAGTTTGGTGGTATTATTATTTGATATATCTCTATATGAATTTAGGACCTAAGGCTGGTGTAGTACTGTGTAATATATTAAGAGTACCTGCCTTTGTTATGATAAACTTTGGAGATAATAGTATATGAACTCGGGAGTTTGTTTAACTAAAGTGGCCATGGGTAATTAAGTTAGTTGCTGAAGGATACTGGTGGTGAAGGTTGTTTAGTATTATGATATGGAGTATGCAGTTGTGTGTAAATAATTGTGCTATTTTTATAACCCTCCATGGGCTACCTTTAAATTAAGAATAGTGCTGGGAAATTATTTAGTAAAAGTTATTTTATCGGGATACAGCGAAGCGGTGTTGTGAAGTGTAGCTGCCTATGTCACGAGCTGGCCTCAGAGGCAATCAGGTCAGACCGCGTCTCTGTTAAGCGTAAGAGACAAGGTGTTGTCGGTGAAAGAGAGGGGTAGGGGTGAGCTGTTAAGTCTGACCCGAGAGCAGAAATATGGTAGAGCATGAGAGCTTGTATTTTGGGGAGTTTTATTAAGGTATGGGAAAACGGAGTGTAGGTAAATCTTTGGTTGTTAATGTGTTTTAATTATGTATTTTGTGAATTGGAGTATATATGTTGTTATTTTGGTTTTACAGCTATTCACGACGTGGTAGATAACCATAAGCCTGCAACGGACTTTGCCTTCTCGGAAAGGGAAGCAAGAGACATCAGTGAAATTGAGAAAACTGGGTACGCGCAAAGTAACGAGCGCCCCTAGTTACGTCTGCAAGACGTAGAGGCATTAGGAATTCTTCTGACGTGAGGTAACATATACCTCAGCGTGGAATTGCCTAGAAATTGGAGCTCTTAGCTATTACGGCCCAATACAGAACAGGCTACGTTGCCTGGTATTGTTTACATACTGCCACAATAAAACAGTAGGCCAAAATCCGAAACAGTTTAAATTGTCGTTGTGTGAAGAATTGAGTGCCATCATCTTTGCTTGAGCTATAGCCAGAGACAAATATATATATATATATATATATATATATATATATATATATATATATATATATATATATATATATAGTCACCAAGGGCCCCTTCATCAGCTATTCTGGAGAGGAGAGAGGGAGATCATACCTTTCTAAAAGCTAACGGGAGGAGGTACCTGACGAAGGGTAACGCATCTGAGCTTCAGACGAAGACGAGAGCGTCAGGAAGGCACTGAACTGAAGGAGAGGGGAGAAAGTGGAGTTAGTTGTTTTTCCCCCAGGAATTGTAGAGTTAGATAGAGCATACTTGCATGAGAGTCTCTGAGTTAGTTCTGCAGAATTTAGTGGAGTAGGATTTAGTGGTGTATAAGTTAGTTGTGTGGGAGCGCCTTTGAGACAGTTTAGTCATATTAGTTAATAAGTCTTCATCTGACTGGTTAAACGGGACAGAGTGAAAACTAGTGGAGAGTAGTCTGGTGTGTGTGGGACTCCACAGTGTAGTTAGTTAGTAATAGTAGAGTTCAGGTGGTGGTGGCTCTTACTTAGAAACTCCCCGCACGGTATATTTCTTTAACCTTAGTTGTTTTCGTGTAGGTGTGGAAGAGAGCGTGGTGATTTGATAATTGTGTCTTTAATTGATTTGTTCTTTTTTTCAGGTTGTGCGACCTGGCACGTTATTGTTGTATTTTTTTGCTGTTGTAAAGATTTGTTTGTTTAATAAACTATAAAATGTGCACTGGATCAGTTTGTCTTTCACTATGCTGTACCTGTATTCTTTAACTGTACAGTTGTGTCTGTGGATATAAATTAGTGTAACCTTATCTCCATCGGAGCAAGAGGTGGTGAGACAGTAGCTATAAAAACAAGTCACAAGTGGCGAGGGAGAGTCAATCTAGGTTCTCACCCATGAAGCTATAAGTCTCATCCTCCAGTCACTTTAATTGTCATCTTAATCTATCTTCTCAATCTTTCCTCAAAACTGGTATCTTGTCTCTTTACTCAGACAGACTCTTAATTAAGCCATTTCGTGACAAAACCCAGAAAGAAAGAATTATCAAAACAAGAAATTAAATAATCAACGAAACGCAAAATGAATTACCAATAAATAATTGTTGCAGACCTGGAATCCATGCTAGTCTAACACAAACGCTCTTTCCCTCTGTATACTGAAATACCAATTTAATGGTTGTAACTGGTAATATCTTAGATATTTAATGGAGATAAGGTTTGTGAATTAAGTTTGTGGTGAAAAGAAAATAAACAATACGCTTAGCTGTGATTTGAATGAAAGTCAGTTGAAGGCGATAAGAGGTTCGTCCCGTGGAAAGAGTGCCATTTTTTTCGTGCTGCATAAAATAATTTGTTGCAGACCTGGATGTAAAGTCGTGAAATACCAATTTAATGGTTGTAACTGTAATATCTGATATTTAATGGAGATAAGTCAATACGTGCTGTGATTTGAATGAAAGTCAGTTGAAGGCGATAAGAGGTTCGTCCCGTGGAAAGAGTGCCATTTTTTTCGTGCTATGTAAAGTCGTGAACAAATTTCTGGATGTCACGTGATCTTAAAACTGTTGATTTGAGAAAAGTCACGTGTTGTAGGATATTCTTGATCATTCGAAAAGAGTTTGCAACGAGAACCGACTACAAGACGTTAATATGATTAAAAAATTATTCTAATTGCATCACGTTATGACGTTGTTCTATGATAAAGTGAAACAGGCTGAACAAACAATGAGAAAGACTTTCTTTGTGGCGTTTTTTCTGGCTACCAGAAGATTCGTGGTATGTAAAAATTGTGCGTGTTTCTTCACGTTATGGAAAACAAGACGGTAAGACCACTTATGATATTAGTTTGTCTGCATTTTCATAACAGTCACAGCGGCATTCAATCTTTGCTGTTTGTATTAGAAAGTCAACATTGTTTGTATCACTTAATACAATGTGACCCTTTTGCGACGTACATATTTACAGTGATACATATTAAGGTTGAAGTAAGGACCAATAAACACAGTCCGCCATGTTGGCCGAGTGTCTGTTCGATACACGCGAGGTTTCGACTCAAGTTCTAGAGTTAAACCCAGATTTTCTTCTAATAAAAACCCAGAATTACCTAGATTTTTTTATGCCTCAAATACACAGGATTGACGATGCTTACACAATTTTTTAGTGCAACTTTAGCACAAATAAGCTGTGTGCTACCAATTTTTATTTATTTCTTCATTTTTATTTTATTTGTTATTACCAAAAATTCAGAATTATATAAAAATGATTTTATTAACACCCCAATATATGAACTCTTGAAAATGATATATTTTAACAGTAAAATACTATCATTAACAAAATGTTCCTCAAATCAAATATAAAATGTTATTTGTAACTTGTTACTGTTGAAAATTGTCACTTGTCAGCGACTCGGCATCCATGTCGACAACTTCTCCTTCGTCAAGAACATATGCATGAATTGACAACGTGGAATCTTGATTGTGGAGTTCGAAAATCTTTGCATATCTCTGCCGACAACGGCCTTCACGCACATCTTCAACCACGCTTTTACTAGGATTAAACTTGTGACAAACTCCATCTTTGGCAACTCCTTGCTTGGCTAGTATTCGATTGGAAACTGTTTCACACAAAAGCTTGTTGATTTGTTTAGTTTAACTAAGTTAACCTTCCAAAACACTCTTTCGACGCATGCTGAGGAGTGACGTAGTGCCATAAGAGTGCATATGAGGTCAGCCAAAACATCAAATTTCTTCTGGTTATTAGCGTATGTTACTTGTTGCAGTTCCAGCCAGAATGCGGGCGGATCATCAGGCACCAGATGTCCTTGATCTTTTCGGTACGATGCCAGTTCTCGCCATTGATCAGACAGACGATCAAGGCTCTCTTCTGAAACAACTGTTGGGAATTGCGCTGCTAATGGAATGACAGAAGGTTTGTTGATCTCGTGAGCTTGCTTTGGATCAAACATCTGTATTTGCGCCAGAACACTGTTTTGTCCAAGTGGGAATCTGCGTCGTAATTGAGTACAAAGTTCAATCAGGTATGATAATACATCCTTGCGAAACTGGACTTCTTTATCTCCTAACGGTTGTCGGATTAACTGCGCTTCACATCGTCCACCCAGCTCAATGTAATTCAGTTTTTTGTGCACCTCTACATCCGAAGGATCAATGTCGGCAAGAGTGTGATGCTCATGCTGCAATACTTCCTGCCTAATAAACATACTGAGAAGAAAACGATACTCTCTTGTTACATTCGTGTACTACACTTTGTGAAGACGGAAGGACTGGAATTCTTCTTCGTCCTCGTTCGCCCTGAAAAGGACGTTGGTTGCGTTGTGTCTGTTTACGCCGGAGCTGTGATATCTGCGCCTTTCGGCGACACATCCGACTTCAGCACGGCATTTTTTGGGACCGGTGTTGCAGGCTGAATTACCTCACTCCTAGCCCAAGGGAATTAATTGTGAGAAGTCTAGTACAAAAAGCCGGATTTTGGTTGTCCCGCTCGGTTAATTGATTTAAAAATATAAATCTATTGTTTGCTCGTATGTACGAGAATAGAGCGTGTTAATCGCTGCTAACATCTCACGGCGCGTCCCGTGTGAGATGAATTTGTTTAAGATTTTGTGAGGTGAGCGATAGTCGCCCAGCTTGCCCGGGTCAGGTGATTGACTGAGGTGTGCTGGGTAAGGTGATTTTGAGTGACATTGAGTCCCCAGAGTGTGTACGGGGAAGGATGGTGTGGCCATGTTAAAGTATGTAGTGGCCATGTTTTTCGGAGTGTACCTGGGAATATAGTGGTACCAGAATTACTAATGGATATTTATGTGTGAATCCATTAGATTAATATGTGATTTATCTGCAGATATATATATAGATAGAGAGTATATTATTTCAAGAGATGCTCTATAGGCCTTGGTGGTGTTTTGAGGCCCTACATGTATTATTATTACTGATAGAATCCATGGAGATATTTTGCATTCTTACACTGCTATAACAGCAGGTGTTTTTTGGAGGCCATACATGTATCAGTAATGAAAATTAGTAGCACTGTGATCTTTACAGGCTACAGAAAGAGAGAGTGCTAAGGATTCCATATATATTACTACTGAGTGGATCCAGGAACATATATTGGTAGCGCTGCGGTGTTGGTAGCCTACAGGATGAGATAGCGCTGATAGGATCCATGAACATCTTAAAGTTCTTGACGATACGTCGAGGCCGGGAGGAGTACAGGCCTTTAGTTCGTATGCAGGGTGAACATTGAGAACTTACCTGTGTTATTTGTTAGTTCATATGCAGGGTGAACATTTAGAACTTGCCGGTATTATTTCATCTATTGTAACTGTATTTTGTTGATGTTATGGTGATCGTATCATGGCGTGATTAAATTGTCTAAGAAAACGTCACCAGGTTTTCCACGATCCATGACTCCTATGTGTATGTGCTGTTTGGACATTACACACACCATTTATCAATAGGATGTAACACACTATGGATGTATCAGTGGTAGCCCCAACATCACATTTCAGACTGGTATCAGTGGTGGCCAGTCAAACTACCACATTCTATAACGGGTTTCTACAACCGGGTTTGCCTTCCCTCTTCGATCCCTACTCTCTCAGTCAGACTGCAGTGATGCAGCCTGTTTCCAGGACCACAACGTGTAGGTGGAGTAGGGTCTTGGTCAGTTCTGGTTCGCTGACACTGACGCAAGCAGTCAAGCTATGTGTCGCTGACTGCATTCTCTATTGCTGCATCTTTGGGTCCCGGACTGGAATTCGATGTTCATGACGTTAACTTTACTCAGTATGTAGCCGACAAATAGAAGCATGTGCTTCGTGCCAACAGTTTTCATCGTCTGCAGGATTTGCCCCGCACCGTCGACGTTGTCCACTAAAGCTTCGGATTTGAAACACAAGTGCAGAGCATCCCATTGCTCAAGGATCCTCTCAGTGACTGCTTTACGGGACAGCCAGCATGTTTCACACAGCTTCAACACTTTATGTTTCTGAGCCTAAACTACATTTTGTATTAACTGGAACTGGAGATTTCTTTTACTACTACGAGAACAATAGAAGCATGCATTCTTTATGAAAATTTCAAGCCAAGATGGTAGGTGGTTGCTGGCAGCATTTGCACAAAGTGCAAATGAATGACAAACACAGCCGATAACAAAGACATGTGGAATCTATTTCTTCAGCTGTGCCTGTAAACCACTTGCAGTCCCCATCATAGTGGCACAGTTGTCTGCAGCAAAACCAATGACGTTACTAAGCGGGATCGCATGCGTGCTCAACAATTTCTTAACAGCTGTAAACATGCCAAGACCAGTCCCATCCTCCACCTCACTGAGGTCTAACAGTGAATCAACTACTTTTCTTGTTTTTGTGTCACAGAATCGCACAACGACTGCCAACATCTGATTCGTAGAGACATCAGTACTCTCATCAACGATTATAGAAAATTTCTGATTTCTGCAAATGTTTATATCTTCAAGCCGCTCAAAATGAGCAATGCCGGACTGCATCACATAGGCAGCCTTGGTGCGCTTCAGTGACATTATTTGAGCAATTGTGCTGCCTGGAAATATCTGCTTGCAACATTCAATCAAATGATCAGCTTGCGAAAACGGAGTATTATGTTCTGCCATGAAAGCCGACAACAGTATCTCAGCTTTAGCAATTTTGTCTTGGAGTGAAAAACATGTTAATGTTCAGAGTTTTGCTTTTGTCTTCGAAGCTTTTCATGTCCTTCTGTGTGCTTTTATATGTCAATAAAGCTGTTTTGTTGGCGTTATTTAATGTACAGGAACAGACCGTACAAATCGAAGCATAGCGATTGCCCGAGTTCGGCTTTATCCAATCCTTCAGTTTGCTGTCCGTTAGCCAATCCGCACAAAAAGCCTGCTGATACCATGCCTTCACTTTTTTACGCGGTGGCGTGTGTGTCGTCATGCTGCTACAGCTACCTAGCGTACTTTCATCATCGCTTATTTTATAATCTTAAAATAACAAAAAAACAATATGCTGCTTATCTGCTTGTCTAAAATTTAAAAAGAATACTTTAAAACACATCGCAAAAATGACCGAGTATTGTAGATGACAGCCATTAACAGAATAACAGGAAATAGATAGTTGATATAAACGAGCCAAAAAACAACGTCATTGATGTGGTTAAAAACAAGAATTAAATTAAAAGGAATAAAAAATATATAGCACGTAATTTTTTACATTTAATTATAATATAAATATAATGTATAACGCTCAGTGCACATAATTTACATACATTGTAAATACCAATTGTCAAATATTACTTACTTACTTAGTCGTTCCCCTTCTACCGTGAGATGTAGAGGTTTGGGAGAGAGAGCGCCAGACTATCCCTACGGCTGTCTTCCTCGTGGCCTGGTTCAATTCTAGTCCTCGGTCCTTCAAAGATTGTCTAATGTTGTCCTCCCAGCGGACTCTGGGTCATCCTGGGGTCTGGATCCCTGGCTCTTTGTTTCCCATGCTTGTCGTGGTAGCCGATCTTCTCCCATTCTGCAGACATGGCCAAACCATCTTAGTTGGGACTGTTCTACTTGGGTCTGCAGGGGGTGGGATTTTAGGCCTTGACGTATCGTCTGGTTGCGGACAATGTCTCTTCTTGTTACTTCAACCACCTTCCTCAGATACCTCATTTCTGAGGTTTGGGTCTGGCTTTTGTGGGTTGTAGTCATTGCCCATGACTCGCATCCATATATCAAAACTGGGACATAGGTGGAGCGGTATACAGCCATCTTCGTTTTCTTACCAAGCTCTCTCTTGCTGAGGAATCCTCGATATATGGCTGAAAAAAAGTCTCCCAGCTGCTGCTTTTTGAGTGGCCAACTCTTCTTTGATGCCTCCCTTTCGGTCTATAATAGCTCCGAGATATTTAAAGTGGTCGACCTGCTCCAGGACCTGTTCTCCCAACTTAATCTGATGTCTTCTTTCTTCTCGTGATATCACCATGGATTTTGTTTTATAGCGCGCTTATGACCATCCCTCTCTTCTCCAGATCTTCCTTCCAGACTTGCAGGTTGGATTGGAGACGTGCCTCTGATTTCCAATTGTCACATATACCCACATTAATGCAGATTTGGAAAATAAACACCCAGATACCCTGACGGAAGCCAAAAACCCAGATCTAGTTTAAAAAATACCCAGCTAAGGCAACAATGGATACACTGCATTTGTCTTGGAGTTAGAATTTTTCTTTTTCTTTTTGGGGTTCTGTTTGTAATACGACCTCAAAGTTCGGCGGACTTTATAATTGTTATCCAAAGCTCAAAACAGGGTTGAGGTTAGGTTAAGACTAGCTGTTTGATAAAACTTGAAACAGGTTGGTGTTAGTTTAAGGGTAGCTGTAGTGTACATATGGATAAACATATAAACAAATAAAGAGGGAAACCCGAGGCCTGTAAACAGTAAATAAATAATACTCGAACGTATGTTTCAGGCACTCGTGAGAAATAAAGAAGTAGAAGACTAGGCAAGTGATTGGCTTACCGGGAATCTAGCCCAGGACTTTCTGAACGACAGCACCGTCTAGCTACGGAAGCGAATCGTTACTATCCTCTCTGCCAACTAGGCTCCATAAAAATAGTGCTTCATGGACGGAGGTCTAGCACGATCCCCTCACATAACCCGGATATTTAACTAAGGACGACCCAGACTAATAACACTAGTCAACAACCAAAATGTACCAGAAATGAAATTAGCTGATCTTAACTAATTTTGGTGTGCTGAAAACGAAAATGACATTAAAAAATGTTGATTGGCTCTAGTTTTCAAGATATATGCTACTAGTTTATTTAATTACGGTCAATTTATATATATGACGCAACTGTTGTGGGCAATTGCATAATTTTTTCTAATGACCAATAAAAATGTAACTAGAAGTTGATGATGCAATCCTACCTATGATTACATCACCTTTGTGATTAAATATCTTATCTCTGATAAAATTTTGCCATTAGTTAGTGCATTTGTCCTTATCAAAAGTATCGTAGTTAGAAATGCCTAGGACATATGTGAACAGTGTTAATAATTTCTGTTATATATGTGGTGAGGTGACATTTATATCACAAAAACGAAATATAACTAAAGTGATTAAGAAGGCGTACAGTTTGTATTTTGGCTGCAGAATAGGAGATCAAGATAAGAGCTGGGTGCCACACATATGCTGCAATACATGTGCAGCACATCTTAAACTATGGTTGACTGGCAAAAGGCAAGCTATGCCTTTTGCAGTCCCAATGATTTGGAGAGAGCCCACTGATCATCTCAACAACTGTTACTTTTGCATGGTCCCACCAATAGGGAAAGGCATATCAAAGAAGAAAAAATGGACTCTAGAATACCCAAACATCCCCTCTGCAATACGTCTGGTACCACATGGCGATGACCTACCAGTTCCCAAAGTACCAGAATTATTTTCAGCTGCTTCCACTGATGAAGAAGAGGACATTGATGGTCCTGAACCATCAACCTCAAGCGACCCAGATTTTGAGCAAACTACATCCACTAAACCACACTTAATAACCCAAGGTGAACTGAATGATCTTGTAAGAGATCTGAATTTACCGAAGAACAAGGCGGAGCTTTTGGGTTCCAGATTGCAACAGTGAAATCTCCTGGCAGAAGATGTTACAATTTCTGTGTATAGGAACCGCCAGAAGCCGCTTATTACATTCTTTTTCAAAGAGGGTGACCTTTCTGCGTGCCACAACATTTCTGGTTTAATGGCAGCCCTCAAAATCAATTACATACCGGAAGAGTGGAGGATTTTCATTGATTCATCCAAGACGAGTCTTAAAGCTGTTTTGTTGAATAATGGTAATGTGTTACCGTCAATTCCAGTTGGTCACGCAGTTCATATGAAAGAAACTTATGAAAACATTAAGCAGCTTTTGAAGTGTATAAACTACGATCATCATCATTGGTCACTTTGCGGTGACTTAAAAGTGGTCGCTCTTTTGCTTGGACTATAGGGTGGATACACCAAGTACTGTTGCTTTCTCTGTGAGTGGGATAGCCGTGCACGAAGTGACCATTACATCAGAAGACATTGGCCAATCAGGCAGTCATTGCAGCCTGGCAGTAAGAACGTTGAGAACCCAGCATTTGTCGACACCAGCAAGATTTTGTTGCCACCTTGCACATTAAGCTGGGTCTCATGAAAAACTGTGTCAAGGCAATGGAGAAAACAGATGAGGCTTTCAAATACCTCATCAGAAAATTTCCAAGACTGAGTGAAGCTAAAATAAGAGAGGGAGTATTTGTTGGTCCGCAAATTTGAAAACTTCTTCATGATGACGAGTTTCTTTACGTGTTGCATGGCAAGGAAAAAGCAGCATGGCTAGCATTTAAGTCAGTGGTGGACAATTTTCTTGGAAACAACAGATCTGATAATTACAATGAAATTGTAGAAAATCTCCTTCTGAAGTATAAGAGTCTTGGCTGCAACATGTCTTTGAAAATTCATTTTCTGGATTCTCATCTGGATTTCTTTACGTCAAACTGTGGAGCGGTCATTGATGAGCATGGTGAACGATTTCACCAGGACATTGCTGCTATGGAGACAAGGTATCAAGGCAATTGGAGCCCTTCAATGCTTGCTGATTACTGTTGGACTGTGACAAGAGACACCTCATCGATTGACTACAAGAAGCAAGCAAAGAGAGCTCGAACAGCGACTGAATAATGACGGAATGGGTTCAAATGTGCCTTTTTAAAACATGATATGTGAACTTTAAATAATGTTTATATTTTTTCTATTATTTTATGTTGAAATATCAATTAATTGAGTATGTAAACACAATTTTTATAATGCTAAAGTAGAAAGTTTAGCTGTTCACCCCAGAGAATTAAACAAGCATACATTATTTGTATTACTGTTATGTAAATTCATCATTTAAAAAAAACCCAGAGCCAATTGGTGAATTTCATTATGATATTTGAAATCAGCATGTCAAAATCAATAAGAAATGGTATATTTAATTTCTGGTACAAAAAACTTTTGAAAATTTGTTGACTAGTGTAATAGACGCAATCACTTCTGAAGTTTTCATATTTAACAGTATAGGCCAGATTACACAAGACAAAGACCTTAGTACTGTGTCTGGTAAATGATAGAAGAATGAGAAAAGTAAAGGACAGAGGGCAGGTTTGGTATTGCATAAACTTATAAACAAATAAGGACAGGAGAAACCCGAGGCCTGTAAACAGTAAATAAATAATACACAAAGGTATGTTTCAGGCACTTGTGAGAAATAAAGAAGTAGAAGACTAGACATCAGAAAAACCACAGAAGTGATAGACTTACATAGAATCGAACCCAGGTCCTTCTAAACAACACCATCGCCTAGCTACGGAATAGCCACTTGGGCAACATTGAGGACTGTCTACTAATTCCTCCTTCTACCCACAGTAATAAACACTGAAGTCGATATATAGAATCTTGCAACAAACACGTAACCCTGAGAAAGAACTATTGTATTTATCGATTGAAATGAAGAAGAGTGGGCCGTAGGTTTGATACGACCGTAAAAATAATTCAGAGACGCTGGATACGGGTCATGGTTAGGTTTAGGAATCCTAAACAAAAACCTTAAACCCCAATATTATTCTTAGCCCCAAAGAAGTGGGCTACTTACTTGGATGGCATCAAAGAACACGTCCTGCTGCTCTTAATTTCAATCGTAATTATCATCATTATGCCTGTCGCGGCTTGTCTCCTTTGATCTGTCGTAGTGGTCCCGGACTGTGACGACAGTGGAGTAAAAGGATGAGTTTATCAAAGGTAGCAACCTTCACTTAAGATCTCTTGGCACAGATGCAAATAGGAGGATGGTGCTCCTATTTCAGGGAGTTTTATTCACAGCTGTACATCAATAAGCAATTCATAAATATAAGATAAGATAAAGTACAAGTTACAACTTACCCCTTCAATATGAATGGGTTATTATCGAGACTTGTGCATAACATGGACTATAGTATAGCCTGCAGCTGTTAAAACTCAGTCTTTTCTCCGCGAGCTAAAAATAATTATGTTACAACGTTTAACTTTCAACACAGAGGTAGATTTATAGAGGTCAGCTTTTATTGAATTATGATAAATTTCAACAAAATTAATTCTGGCTTTAATCGCTTCTAATAAAATCTTCTATATCCTAATCCTGGCGTCTAATGAAAATGGAATCTGAGTGGGGAATAAGAAGCCGCTCAGGTCTTATACTGAAAAATTCCACCCACCCACAATTCAACCTGGCGAGTTTATCTTTGTTGACACCAATCACAAGGTAGGTAAAGGTAAAAGTAAAGGATCCCGTTACATGCCCATTGAGGCATATTGGGAATATGATGTTGGGCCCATATTTTCTTTACCATCGGCACACTAGGGGTGATGTGATCAGCATCACTCCGGCCGCCTTAACATTCCCAGAAGTTGCTCTGGTAATCATAAGGTCTGATTTTAATACATATTTAACCTACCCATCATTATAATTATTGGCATGGCCTGTTGAGGACTGACACCAGTATGTTGAAATTCTATATACTTCTGATTACCAAGATGTTGCATGCGTATTCTGATATTAGAAGTCAAAGTCTTCCGGGTTCATTTCATTCATTTTTTTGGGATTTCGTTATGCACTACGCTCGTATCGA